>JABAJZ010007009.1:0-16279 GCA_018857265.1 Termitomyces sp. T32_za158 | reverse complement strand
AAGTCCACCTACGGGACTTATTAGATCTCTCGACACAACCTTGACCTAGGCACCTACGGCCTAGTTACTAGCGCTTAGCAGTGCTAAGCACAATTTTCCTTTACTTTCATTCACTTTCACTTTACTTACGTGTGTCTCTGGAACCCTGCCAGGACTCTACCTTGCTACTTAGCGCACCCAATGCATTGACCAAGTGCTAGGCAACAGTTTACTATATACTGTGCTTAGCTACTTTTGGGCATCATCACTGCCAGCTGCCCCACCTTCTCAAGTGCACACATCCCCTGCCCCATCGACCCTGACCCCGGCAATCACCACATCAATCCTGTCTGATCCTATGGTGCCACAATCACCTGCATCAAACCTACCTGATCCTGTGGCGCTGCAATCACCTGCATCACCTGCATCACCCGCATCACTAGGCAATCACTCCGGCAATTACACCCAGCACCTAGACCTGTCAGCCGCCATCAGACACAATTGATACAATGATCCCAATGCACCGCCTGCTTCAATAGAGGCCCCACAAGTCAGGACTCCCATACAGTCCTGGAACTCTTCACCAATACATCCCAGAGCCCTATTCAGTACGTCCATACAGTACTCTAGGATTGAAGGCTCTGCCCGGGACAAGTCCTGCCTTGTCTAGTATATAAGTCATAACTAGCCAGCATATACCCCAGTACTGATATTGACAACATTTGACTGAATTGCCTGAATAACTGCTTGATTTCCTGAACCGTTCTCTCCATATTTTCACAACTGTCTCCTCAATTTATTCTTGTCTCTCAAATCATCTCGTTATTCTCAAATCTGTCTTGTTGACTCCCCAATTATCTGAATCTCTTCTAACTCGTCTCGTCTACATCTCTCCATTTTGACTTCAACTCGTTAGATCCTTCCTATTTCCCAGTTTTGCCTCATCTCAACAGTTTCACCTTGTCTTGTCTACATTTCTCCAGTTTGACCTTGACTCATTAAATCCTTCCCATTTCCCAGTTTTGCCTCGTCTCAATAGTTTCACCTCGTTTCCTGGTTTTGCCTCATTCCTCGGTTTCACCTCATTTCCCCAGTTTCATCTTGTCTTCACAGTTTCACTTTGTTTCCTGGTTTTGCCTCATTTCACCTCATCTTCCCTGGTTTTGTCTTACTGTCCCGGTTCTCGTCCCAGACCTCTCCAAGCCCAGTTAATCTCACATTCTTCCCATTCTAGCAATTGTCCCCTAAATCCTCCTATTGTTCTACCGTCACTCTCGCTAAAAACGCCCCATCGCACCCTGGAACTCACCTAGTTTGTCCCAGAGCACTTGTTCTACGTCCCTAACCACCGTCCACACCCCCAAAACCCCATTAATATCCTGGAGCACTGGGAACACCCTCATTGTCCCATCCCAGACTTCGTTCCTTTGCGCCAGGTTGAGTGTATCTAGCTACACCCAGTCCGCCATCATAAGGCCTTCCTTTGGAAGAAGCCCCCGAGATCAGCGGGACCTGACATAATATCAATACTCTACTTACCCTGTTCTGGATGACTATATACACCCAGACCCACTACCAGGCCAGTATCTATGGCCGCACTACCAGGACTTCCCAAGGTAAAGGATACCAGCTCACAGAAAATGACACAGCAGTTTAGAAATGGAAGGCTTCCTAAATCACCAGAATAACATCTTCCCTGCCCCAGTATCACCTCTTCACGCCATGGTTATAGCCTCAGACACCCTCACAATCCTTCTACCCTCACACTCCTCCCAATCCCTCCTCCTGTGCACCACCATCACCTAGTCCAAAGAAACCATCAACACTCTTATTGACAGTGGTGCCACTGACAACTTTATCGACAAAGCTTGGGCTGCCTTCACTCCCAGACCTCCCTGGAGACTCCCTATCCCCATTTGTTTATGCCTCTTTGACAGAAATGCTTCCTCTGCAGGAGACATCACTCACTTTGTTTGATTACCCATCACCTTTGCCAATGGACAGCAGCAGGAACTTTGGCTACTCGTCACTAAACTCCACGCCTCTGCCCCACTCATCCTTGGACTCCCCTGGCTTCGCAGTACAAATCCCTGGATCAACTGGCAGAGCCTCACCCTCCACTTGGATCAAGACACTACGCTTGTAGCCGTTGGCTACAGATAGAACAATCTGCGTATATCACGCAGTAGCTGAATCAGACCGAATTATCAGATTAGACTAGATACGTTGTGAATACAAGATGTTTTCCTTATGTAATATACAGATGCGCATCACAGACACGCATTACAGTCTATATGAAGCAATTAGGCGTGATACTTTGCGCCACATATAAGTAAAGCACCTGTGATACCCACATATCCCCTCATATTAGAGGTGGATATAGGGGTCCATTTCCATTTCTAATTAGAGGTGCTTTCAGGATTTCTCTGCTTCCATGAATAAATGTACAATAATTGTATGGACTTTGTTGTTTTCCTCAGTGTTCACCGGCTACAATACCTGCCGTTGCCGGTGCCTAGACCATCACAGGGCCCATCATTCATCAGTGTTGGTCGTTGCCATCAACATCCATCAGCACGTCGGCTAATGTTTGACGTCGGTGTGTGCGTGCTCATCATTAACATTGATCTTGCCCCTCCCATTGTCATTGATCACAGCGAGGACAACTGTATGTGGTAAATTGTCGGAAAAATGTAATTAAATTTGAGATTATTCTGCCTTGGCAACCGGCTAGCCTTCGAATACCTGCCGAGCTCACATCAGGTCCATCAATGTTGTCGGCAATGCCTCATCATTACTGTTGATGTTGATCCCAACTGTTTCGTCGTCGTCACCAACAGCGAGCACACATCTTCCCTCAAAAAACCCTCAAAAAATTGCGGAAAAATGTGATAATCATAGTAAGACTCATAGATACATCTAGACATCAGAGGAAATCTGCATCACCCGATGCACCATCTCTGCAAGTAGATTTTTGTCATCACTGTCTTCTTCCTCGGTGTCATCGTTCCTGCCGTTGATTGAACCATCCCGACTTCCCTCGTGTACTCTGTCATCAATATCCATGGCATCTTGTCCTTGCTCTTCTGCACCTCCATCAAAGTAAACCTTTTCCTTGCTGGTTCCAGGCTGAAGACTGCCAGTGAATCCAGGTAGCTTTGCCAGCCTCTGGAACTTCCATATGTGCTCTGCATTGAATCTTTGTAGGCATTCACGTCACATAGTAATTTGATGAGCAAGCAGGGTGTTGACGTCAATGAGTGCATCTTCATTGTTCTTGAGATAGGCCTCTTCATTTTGCATGTAAGTAATGATGCGTCGTATCTCGATATTGAGGCGCTTGATTTCTTCATGAGCTCGTTGAATCTTGAAATATTCATCCATTAGAATTCGTGCTGCAGGGGTGGCCCATGGACGCTTGCGAATGTCTTGATGAGTGTCAGAAAGCAGGTCAAAATCAGCAAGAAATGCATATTCAACAACAATGTCCCACAAAAGTTGTGGGCAAGGTGGACAGAGAGCAGCGGCAGCTAGATTATATTGCTTGAGCGCCATGTGGATGGCCTGAGATCGTGCCTTGAGGGCATTTCCGATATGTTTGCGCAACTTGTAGCCTGGATCATAAATGTCATCACTATAACATTTGACTGATATCATTTGTAGAGCTCACCTGTTTGATACATGTTCATTTTTGTAAGCTCGAACATTTGAGCAACAATGAGGCCCTCAAGTTTGTCTAAGCATCGCTGATATTGGCGCTTGGAAGCCATCTCTGCAGCTCGAGCCCATTCATTGCTTGTAGGTATCCATCGCTCTGTTATACCAAGCCTTAACTCCAGATCATGTATGACCATGAGGTCCTTTTCAAATTCCTCTAGTGCGTGGCAGCGCTCAGTTTCTTTGGATGCAGTATAATTGCGTGCGCCATGGTTTTCAGGCGTGATGACATTCCAGTTTGCAGATGTATCATCCAACTTTTTCCTGTTGCTTGTTGGTAAAACTCGCAGAAAGGATATCTGAAGAACTTACTTGCTCGCATTGAGATTGACAAGTTTTTGATAATACTCTATTTCCAGGGTCTCTTGGACAGGCTCCCAAGAAAGACCTTGCAGATACTCATGCTCCTCCTTCAGCCACTGTCCAAAGACTTCATAATTAGCAATATCTTTGTCTACCATCTGTTTTTCCAAGGCTTTTTGGCTGCAAAGGAGTTCGAGGGCTTGCTTATAATTGTTGACAATGAAATTGCCTGAAAATGCATGTCAAGGAGACGTCAAGGCAGAATGGACTGAGACTGACTAAGGCTCTGATAGGTATCAGTCTTGTCCATGTGTTTTTTGAGAAATTCATAGATCTTCTGTTTCCGGTGGAAGATGCTGGCATGGTGGGTGGACGATGCAAGTACATTGGACTTTGAAAAGAAGCGTTCGCACCCCTCAAGGTCCTCTAGGCCCAGTCCAACCACATACTTGGCAAGGAATGAGAGTTGGCACAGCCAATTGTGCTCATGTCGATGAAAGCTACCCACGAGCGACTTGTATTCAAGTTTCCGTGCAAGGGGACCCAGGGGGCTGCGGTCAAGTGTCGTACTAAATTTGCAGCTGATGTCATACCCTGCACCAATTCGAGCACCAAAGACATCAAGTAAAACCTCTACCATTGCTAGCAGGTACTTTGCACTATTGATCAAAAATTGTTGAAAACATGTATGGGAGAGTAGTTGAAACACTCACAGTTCACTGCTCCGGACCATGTCAGCGATTAAAAGCACAAAACCATGGCGACATAGGGCCAAAAAGACTCCACTCTCATCAAAGATGCCCCACATGCAAGAGGTCATCTCTGTCAGGTCCCGCTGACCTTGGGGGCTTCTTCCAAAGCAAGGCCTTACGGTAGCAGACTGGATGTAGCTAGATACACTGAACCTAACGCGACGTGACAAAGTCCTGGACGCGGCGAGGAAGGTGCTCTGGGATATTAGGGGGCTTTTGGGTGTGTGGACGGTGGTCCGGGGCATAGCGTGGGTGCTCCAGGACGAACTAAGTGAATTCCGGGGCGCGTGAGGCGTTATCAGAGAGAGTGACGATAGAACGAAGGGTGAATTTATGGGACGAGTTGCTAGAATGGGAAGGATGCGAGATTAACTGATACCGGCGTGGTCCGGGGTGCAAACCGGGAGAGTGAGACAAAAGGACAAGGCAAAACTGTGGAGACAAAGTGAAACAAGGCGAAACGGTTGGGTTGTAGTGAAACCGGGGAACAAGACAAAACTGCTGAGTCGAAGTGGAACCGGGGAACGAGGCAAAACTATGGAGTCGAGGGGAAACCAGAGAAACGAGACAATACTGTTGAGTTGAAGTGAAACTGGGAAACGAGACAGAGTTGTTGAGTCGAGGTGAAACCGGAGAAACAAGACAAAACTATTGAGTTGAGGTGAAACCAGAGATAGGAGAGAGTGAATGAGTCGAGATCGGAATGGAAGATGTAGATGAGACAAGATTCGGGAGATTCAGATAACCGGGAGTTGACAAGACAGATTCGAGAATAGACAAGACAATTTGGAAGATGAGAATGAGTTGAGGAGACAGTCATGAAAATAGAGAGAGAACGAGTCAGGAAATCAAGCAGTCATTCAGGCAAAACACAATCCAAGGTTGTCAATATCAATACTACTGTACATGCTGGCTAGTTACGACTTATATACTCGATGAGGCGGAGCTTGTCCCAGGCCGAGCCCAATCAGTCCCAGGGTACTGTATGTACGTACTGAATAGGGCCCCGGGACACACTGGCAAAGAGTCCCGGGACTGTATGGGAGTCCTGACTCATGGGGCCTCTACTGAAGCGGGCGGCGCATTGGGATCCCCGTATCAATTGTGTCTGATGGTGGCTGGCGGGTTGTGGTGCCGGGTGTGATCACCAGAGTGATCGCCTGGTGATGTGGGTGATGCAGGTGATTGGGTGATTGCGGCGCCGCAGGATCAGATAGGGTTGATGCGGGTGATCGCAGCATTGTAGGATCAGACAGGGTTGATGTGGTGATTGCCGGGGGTCAGGGTTGTTGGGGCAGGGAAAGTGTGTGCTCGAGAAGGCGGGGCGGCTGGCGGGGAAACCGGGACAGAGCATGGAGGCTGGGGTGAGTGTCTCGGGGTTATGCAGGGTGTTCCGGAAGCGGGTTGTGACAATCTCATCAATCATATTTTTCCATTGCTTGGCACATGGGCTTTCAAGTTCGCTATCATCCTGTGATGGTTTAACATTAGTATCACAGGAAAAAAAGAGACAATATACTTTTTCTTTGCTGGTTGGAAGCATCTCTTCGAGCACCTCTTTTGCCCACCTGTCAACCCTATTTCTGGTTAGATAGTAGTCACTCCCCACTGTACGATCATCTCTAAGCTCTGTGGATGTTGGCGGCAGTTCATCTCCATTTTCGTCAAACGTTGCAGGCTTGCGGCGAAGGACGCGCTTCAATGAATCCTTGCCGTCTATTGTCACAAGCATATCGTATACAAGTTCTCCCCCCTCAAGTTTATACGTGCATGCAGGGCATGCATGCTTGAGTCTCCAGTTGGTTGTGTTGCGATTGAGTGCAGCTTGAACTCTAGCATCAACAGCCTCGCAAATGGCTAGATATTGGTCATAAGCAATGGAAAATTGGTTGCTCAAGTTGGTACAAAAGGGTAGTCCATGAAGATCACATAGGCTCTTGACAAAAGCTTGAACTGAGAGATGGGGGCAGCGTAAATGGCTGGTGCGATAAAGCTCTACAACACAAATGCTGAAAGCCACCGTGGGTGTATCTGGGGCAGATGGAAGGAGACCTTGAAGTATCAGCAAGGCTGCTACACTGGGGCTGTTGGGAAGGAGGGGTAACTCAATCCGGTTAATCAATAAATCTCATGCGTCTAGAATATAAGATGCACCATAAGTATCAACAATTTTCACTCGCCACACATCCTGAGCCAATACATCGTCTTCCAAAGGTACTGCAATCCCTTTACTCGATACACCCAATGCTGCGCTCCACTTCAGGTATGCATCTGTCATTCCTTCAATCTGGGAAGCAAAAGCCACATTGCATTTGTGAGTGCGATCTTGATGTGTTCTTCTATCAATCCGCTTTGTACTACTGAATTTGCAGTCATAGTAGATAAAATGAAAAAGTAGAAACACTCACGACTTCTGCCGTAGATAATCTTCCAAAAGTTCTTGTAGTTCACTCCCTGCATGACTTAAATCCACGGCTACTGTACCATCTAGTATGTCATCCAAGTTAAGGGGAGCCATGCTGTTGTCATTATCTAGGTCACGATACTCAGGCATGTCACGTATAGAGTTCAAAATCAGTCTATCCTTCTCATCAAGTGCTATTTTCTCCAGGTCAAGATGATATCAGACATCAAGTAATCAACAGGCTTACCACGAAGGTCATTTTCAATAGCTTTCTCGACTCTTCAACAAAAGTATTCAAGACCAGTCTGTCCTAACGATTTTACTTTACTTCGTGAGGAAGAGGCTCGATCTTCTCTATATACACGCAGTTGCCGAGATGTTGGACGCGTGCCTTTGATTGAGGCCTTCAAGTTCTTACCCATACCATGCCAGCGTAATGGTGGTGTTGAATTGTTGAATAAGTATTGAAATGTTTACCTGTCACAGTTTGCATGTGATTGCATAAGGATTTGCAAAGCTGAACTTATCAATTCCGTGTGGCATCAATGACATGAGAGGTGCATCAAACTCTCTTGCCCTCAACCCTACCTCTCAAGACAAGGTGAGTAACTTTCTCAACCCTGTTCTCTCTAACACGTTTGACTCCTTCTGGCATCACACCTGGGGCCAAGGAGACAAGCACGTTAGAGGGAACTTGGGCATTGAGATGGTCAGCCAAAGATCTGCAGAATTTTAGCTTCCATGGTCTTTTGATAGAAACATGTGCGCCTCACGAGTAGTAAGTTCACCCTATTTTTTGCACTTCAGTTTATTCAGTCAAGGGATGGTCTCTTCAGACTCGATCTGGCTCAGTATTTTCTCCATATGCGATTGCTCCAATATACTGTCCTGACAGCTTTGATTTCTCAGCGCTCCTTCAAGAATCCCATCGTGTGGAGTTTGAAGAACTTCACAATGCTGTGGTTGACTCCATTGTTGGCCTTGATAGCCACAGCAGGTTTTCTGGCATTCTTGATGCAGCTCCTGGCGAACTTAATCATTTATATACATCTACTACGGGTACTCATTTATATACATCTATTACGGGGACCTCAGTTACTGCCTCTCTCTTGTCAACTACAACTCTGGAGAGGAGCCTTGCACTCAGTCCACCCAGAGTTGCGGGCAGCGTCTGCTCTACCAACCGTCGGCATGCAAAACGACATAAACGCCATCTTGAAAGAATTGCCAATGATGGGCATGTGCCTAGTTCACGAACCAAGAGACTTTACATGGAGTCAGCAAAACCCATTCAAACAACGGTTGCATCCGAAAACCTCCCAGCAGCACGGGGTGGATATCAAGGAATTTGCACCAAGTTTAGCCCAGGGGATAGGAGGGTATGGACTCTTGAAAAGTTGTTGAACGATGAGGGCATGACTCTTATCAATTGGGCTGGAATGTTGGTCTTTCTTCTACCATTTTGATGCCTTTTCTAACTCTCAAACAGTGAACCTAGGCCATTGATTGACAAAAGCGGTAGAGTCATTGCAGTTCTAGCTGGACAGCCGCAGCATGAACGTTACCATCAAGCAGCCACCCGATTCTATGAAATTCTAATATATGAGAGTCAAAATGCATCCTTTGATAAAGACAACGTCATTCATTGTCGAGGGCATTTCCCTGCTCTCAACACAGGAGTATACTATGGAACAGGAACTTGCACCGTGGTTAATCTTGACAATGGAGCAAACACAGACTTGGTGCGGCGACTACTGCATAATCCAGATGTTGAATGTCTTGCAAACTTTGCAAGTGGTGAGCGGTTACTTACAAATTTGCAGGACCCATCTTCCAAACTTATCGACTCATTCACAGCCAGTTTTCAGCTCTGGGCCTCCAAGGTCTATCACTATTATAAGGACAGGATTGATCCTTTGTACAAGGACTTTCCTGACCTCCGTCGTAACTTTCCTCGGAGCATATATCCATGCGTGGCATTCAATTTTGGTCCAAATGTGTGGACTTATCGACATAAAGACTCAGGCAATTGTCCATTTGGCTTCTGTGCCATTCAGGCTCTTGGCAAATTTGACCCTACAAAGGGTGGGCACATCATATTGTGGGAGGCTGGGTATGTCGTCGAGTTTCCACCTGGAGCACTTATTCTTCTTCCTTCGGCTACAATGATGCACTCCAATGTACCCATTCAAGAAGGCAACAGCCGTGCATTGTTTACACAATATGCACCAGGAGGCTTGTTCCGTTATGCTGATAACGGTTACAGAACCAAGGAGGATTACAAGTGGCAGGATTTGGAGGGATATCAGAAGATGCTTGCATTGAAGGATAGTCGTTGGGAAATGGGACTCAGTCTTCTCAGCCTGTACAGGGACATTGTCCAACCTTTGACCCCTTCAACAGCAGTGTAGATTGACATAATGAGACTAGCAGCATAGATTGACATGGTGAACAAGATTTTACATAGCTCAGGAAACTTTGATATAGCTCAAAAAATCTCATTGATGTAGTAATAAAGCAATGTATTGGCAAGGCAACTAAGTACAACTAACCAATTGACAAGGGTGAAATAAATTGACGACGATTGTCAGTGATGCACTTCACCTGCCATGAACTTGTGAACAAAAAGTTTGCATGCCGAACTTTCACCCAAAGTATGTTTGTACAGGAAGGGGTTGGGATACGAGCCAACAGCAGCTCGGGCAGCCGACCTGTGACTGGCATCAGTGTGTGCATGACAAGTTTCAAAGCAAAATTCAACATACATTCCTAAATACACACCCGGGTAATTACCGCGAACAACTACCCACCAACACTCCTCATTCGACGGCGCCCTCAGTGATGCTAAATCTGTTAGAAACGAGTCTGTATTGTTGGTACGCTTGTGAGGCAAGGATGTTGACGACGGAACAGGGTAGGATGCAGGCAATGGTTGTGGATTGTTGGTACACTTGTGAGGCGAGTGTGTGCGTTGACAAATCACAGGCATCGGCGACGGAAGGAATGCAGGCAGTGGTTGGGGGCCAACAAGATCATTAGCGAGGGCATGCTTCCAGGCTTCAACCACATCATGAAATGTGTAGTAACCCTTCCAGCATGCGTTCTCAAAATTGCGAATCTGCTTGGCAGCAGCGGGCCTACAATGGTCAGTTCTCATAATCAAGTAAGAGAGTTTGTACTGACCATGAAGTGAATATGCCTGTACACCATCCATAAAATACCACATACGCCTCCTTATTACTCCTCTTTGTTTGTGCAGGAGTAGTGGGGTCGGGACCTCTACGCAGACATTCTTCTTCAGCGTGCGCTAACGCGTCATCAACAGAGATCCTCTCCATTCCAGCACAGAGAGATGGGTCGTCGTTGTCATGAGCCTCTAATTTCAATAAAACACAAAAGCTAGAATGTAGAGTAGGAATAGACTTACCACAGTGTCCAAAACCTGGAAGTAACGCGGAATTGCAGGTGAGAGGAGGATCGTCTTCATATAAATCTGAGTCATCGGCTTCCTCAAGTTTAGGTGAAGGCAGCTTCTTTCTTCCTGGAAAGATGTGAGTTCTTCCAATAGAATGAACGTAGTAACATGTACTACAATAGCGCTTGGGGGTTGTTGGAGCCTTGAGTGGGGTTTCTGTATGAATTTATTCATCTCATATCATTAGCACAAAGATAAATGACAACGTACTCTTCTTTCCCACAGCAGGACTGAACCTGGGGCCTGAGTACACTGGTTCCTCGACAGCTGAGGACAAGTTAGAGGGCTGAAGAAGGGAAAATGTATTTGATGGACGTACTTTGCATTCAAGAAAAGAAAGAACGTGACAGAGAAGATGTGAGGAGGCGGGAAAAGGAGGTTTGGAGGAGGTTGAGCGGGGTAGATAGAGGTGGGGAGGTGGTGAGGTGGGGGTGAAAGGGTGAAAGACGGACCCGTTTGTTATGGAGCGTAAGCGAGGAAGTGAGTTCTCATGATCGTGTCATGACTCATGATCAGATCTGACATATTATTTAATTTATTATCCGTCAAACACGACATTGGAATATGAATGTTCAACCACTGTGATCCTGTGATCTGGCACCTTCTGGCCCTCTCTACTCTTGAGTACACAAGGCCATGCCTTAGTTCATCTATGACTCATTCTAGACGTTACCTGAAGCAAAGCGATGTAGGTAAGTAAAGAATTGAACGACGGTGAGTTTTTCAGAAAGTTATGTGATCAGTACTTGACATGACAGTAACAGAGGGAGGGAACAAACGTACTCTCAGAGAACTGCAGAAGCTGATCGAAGAGGATGCATCGCTTAAAAATTTATCAAAAGACCGTGAACAGGAACTCATTTCCACTCTCGAAGAGCATCGAGCTCTCAAAGCTACTGGTGCACGTGCCAACAGACGTGCTGCAGCCATTGACGCGACAAAAAATGTGGACGGCATTATACAGGAGGTAAGTAAATAATAATTGACTCATGAAGTCAAGTAGATTGACCAAATGGACAGTGCAAGAATTTGTACTTACGCACTGGAGTTCGAACCATCGTGTTTTTCACCCGTAGCCATGCTGACAACCGCTTCGATGCTATGTTTGCTGCATCCAACCCAACATCTCTCAAGTTCTTCCCACAGATCTTGAAGCTAGATGCTGGAAACGTTGCAACAAAATTTGAACTGTTTGCCTGTGCTGAAGAGAAAGGTACGTCAAGCAAACCAACTATATAAATAGACAGTCGACCGGGTCTGACTTATTTTCTGTATAGCTGGCATCAAAATTGGAAGTACAAACACCCTACGAATGGAGTGTACATGGCTCATTGTAGATGGATTGAGTATGTATCTGTTGGAGATGGTCAGCAATCATAGGTCTAACCTTGTGAACAGGAAAAATTACACAAGACAAGAAAATCAATATGAATTATCAGAATTACGAGACAGTGATCATCGAGGCCCATCACGTCAAGCTTGTAGGGTGGCCTGAACATGTACCTTTTGCCACCCCAGCAAACTTAACTACCAAGGACGAAATCTTATTACTTCGCTCGGCCCTCAAGGATGGTGTTTGTCATTGGAAGGTACTTAGTCACAAGGAACGAATGGAACATGCTAAACGGCTGGAGGATGCGAGGGCATCCGGAGTCATGATCGGAGTGAAGCACAAACCAAGACGTGACAAAGGAAAGCCACGGAAGAAGAAGTCAGCTGGCACCTCGTCTCAAATGCCTCCCAAGTTTAAGAGCAGGGATACCATTGATGACGAGGAGGATCAGCAAACCAACAATGAGGAAGATGCCTGTGGTGCAATCTAGTTCAGTTGTTGTGGATTTTCAGTTGGATGGACTT
Organism: Termitomyces sp. T32_za158; assembly: GCA_018857265.1. NCBI lineage: Eukaryota > Fungi > Basidiomycota > Agaricomycetes > Agaricales > Lyophyllaceae > Termitomyces > Termitomyces sp. T32_za158. The sequence goes on along the minus strand of JABAJZ010007009.1, from coordinate 3,792 downwards.
CTTATATCAAATCTTGTTGCTCAGTTTACTCAAAATACATTTTTCCGCAATTTTTTGAGGACTTTTTGAGGGAAGATGTGTGCTCACTGTTGGTGACGACAACGAAACAGTTGGGATCAACATCAACAGTAATGATGAGGCATTGCCGATAACATTGATGGACCTGATGTGAGCTTGGCAGGTATTCGAAGGCTAGCCGGTTGCCAAGGCAGAATAATCTAAAATTTAATTACATTTTTCCGACAATTTACCACATACAGTTGTCCTCGCTGTGATCAACGACGACGGGAGGGGCAAGATCAATGTTAATGATGAGCACGCACACACCGACGTCAAACATTAGCCGACGTGCTGATGGATGTTGATGGCAACGACCAACACTGATGAATGATGGGCCCTGTGATGGTCTAGGCACCGGCAACGGCAGGTATTGTAGCCGGTGAACACTGAGGAAAACAACAAAGTCCATACAATTATTGTACATTTATTCATGGAAGCAGAGAAATCCTGAAAGCACCTCTAATTAGAAATGGGAATAGACCCCTATATCCACCTCTAATATGAGGGGATATGTGGGTATCACAGGTGAAGTAAAGGTAACTTGCTGGTTACATACCCCCCTTTTAGACCGATGCACGGTCTAGACTAGGCAAAAGGGGCTGGTCCCCAGTTGAGTCATATTGACGCCCAATGTAGTCAATATGACAATTACATAGCCCCTACATAATGTATGACACTGGGCACTGGCGAGGCAGATCAACTGCCTCTAGGCTACGGATCCTGTGCAGTATGACTGCTCTCAATCACATCACCAGGCCATTCAATGGCCACCGTGAGTAACAGGTCACTTAACACCCTATTGGGTGGGAGACTGGTACTTAGGGTGCGCTGGCAGCGCCAATGGAACAAAGTATGGTGGCAGGTATCCCACCGTGCATTGCAATCTATAAACATACAAAAACAAGTAAAAAATGTGCTGTGAAGCATGGGTGGTCAGCAATGATACTTGAGTATAAGTACTCAACATTACCTAACAAAATATACATATATTCGGACCTATCAGCCCGTCCCAGTTGTGGCCTGAGCTCCGCCTGTTTCCGTTGTTGTTGCCACCTCTGGTTGTGTGATGTTAGTCGCAGGAGGTTGGGGCGTGGATTTCGTCTTTGGGGGGGGAGTCGAAGGACCCCCTGCAGCAGTCGCATCTACCATAATAGAATCAGTCAGCGTGACATTAATTGCAGGTCCAATTACTGGCATTGTACTGTGCGCTGGTGTTTGTTTCCACAACTGGCCCACATTTGGGTCCATTCCAATGTAATAATAAAGGCCAATGCCTTCTGTATCAATCTGCGCTGCCACTTTGTCAGCGCACTTGAAGAGGAGGCAGTAGCGGTTCTCCTCTGAGATCTCTTGCCATCCGTCCCAGTTAGGGATGGCAGGCGGAGTTCCATATACAGAAAGGTGCTGTAGGCGCTCGTCATTGACGTCTCAGAAGACGTCAAGGGACATTGTTGGCTGGTGGAACTGCTGTTCCAAGTAAACCACGCCATACGTGTAGGCATGATCCACCCAGTCTGGAGGGATGCGATTATGAATCAAGACGCAAATTGCATTGTCTTCGGAGAAGTTCTGCACCTGATCGTCTGGTACGTAAACTTGGCAAATTTCGACGTTGGCCCCATACTGGGCCACAAATGGGCATGTCAGATTGGCTGCAGCATAGGCGGCCACAGCTTCTCAATAGAGTCCAGGTTGCGCCATGACCAGTGCAAACCATCGGACTAACGTGGTTTTACCTGCGCTATCTGCACAAAGAGCTCTGCAGAGAGCAAATCCAAATGGGGTTCGCCAATGCATGCGGTAAGTGAAGTCGACTGTGATGCCTTTCCAGGTGTTCTCCAAGCCTGGCTGGCCATAGATCAGCACGTACTGCGCTAGTTATTTGAGGTCAAACGGCTTTTTTGGATCTGGAGCGCGCATTACATGCAGCGCCATTGTTCCATTGTCTTTAGTGCGCAAAAAGCATGTGGGGATGTGCAGGCATTCAACAAAGGATGCAGTCATGATGAGGGACGTGCGGATTTGCACAGTATTTATGGAGCCGTTCTAGCTCATAGGGAGTGCAGGGGAATCCCCTGCGAGCAAACTTGTACACCATTGTTTGCAGCGTGTCTGCCGCGTGGCCAGAGCCAAACTCATAGGCAGCCACGCAATTTGCGTCGGCCCCCACAAAGACCGCATTGGTCCGATACAAGTAGTAAAAGGAGGGCCCTAAGGCCCCGCAGAAGCACGAGTTGAGCCGCTCAACATCGAGCGGCCCCCAGATCTTCACCCCCAATCCATCAGGGATGCAACCTGAAAAGTCATTTTGCGCCCTGTGGGCCAGAGCGGCGGCAGCTTGAGCTCTATTTGCCTTTTTCTTGGCAAGCTTCTTGTTTTGTTGAACGCACTGAAAGTGCTGTGCAGGCATTTTGCCCTCTTCTTCTTCCTCCTCTGCCTCCGAGGACAACTGCCCATAATTGTTGTCATCCTCCTTGGTGGGAACGACCCATTGCTTGCCCTTGCTGGCGGCCGCAGTTTTGGCTGCCTCCACCATCATACTGTGGTATTGCGCTGGAGTGGGCAGATCAGTGGCCAAGCAGACCACGTCGAACTGCGCTGCAGGCATGGGCACCACTATGGGCGACATGAATAACAATTGCGTGAACTCACTGGCCGGGAAGTCCACGGGTTCCATATCTTCAATTTTGAGGGGGGGCTTGCACCCCCGAGGCAGTCTAGATGGTTTCTGCATAGCCAGGGCATGGAATGACATTGTCAGTCCCCGAGTTGAGGGACCTGCCGCTTGCAATATGGGTACGCGCGTACGCATGCCTGCCTCAATTGCACCCATCAGTGCCATCTCGTCCTGATCAACAGGCACGTCAATCATCTCCTCATCTTGCTGCTCCAGCGAGAGTTCAGCAAGGGGCACCTCAGGTGCCCAGGAAACAGTAGGTGCAGCCTGCGCCAGTTCAGCAGGAGGCCGCGCAGGCAACATTGAGGTGGTTAAGACCACTGCTGGACCTGGGCAATCAGCCATGGGCGCTACTGCCTGCACGCTTCCACCGGTCGCAGTGGTTGTGGTCTAGCCCACTTGGGCTCCACACTTGGTCCCTTGTAACCGGTAAGTTTGCACTTTGCAGCGTGCTCAATCTGTTCTAGTGCCATAACGTGCTGCCTCCTCATGAGCTCGATCTGGTTGAGCAAACCTTCCATCACCATTACTGCAAGGTTGTCTTGCAGAAAGCTCGCTGTTGCGGGCACTGGTTGCCCCACTGCCTCCAAACAGCCCAGCAACCTCTCCATCCCCATGCTCATTTGCGCTTGTGGCGCATATTCCTCAACCAGTGGTTGCGCCACTGCGCGTGCATATGACTGCAATCCACCTTGAGGCTGACTTGGCCCCATGTGGTGGTGCCCTTCCTCCTCCTGGCGCTTGTAGCGCCCTTCCTCATCCACGTCCATTTGCAAATGGATGGGCGTCTGGTATGGTAACGGCTCATTGTGGCCTGGGTAGGCCACTGCTGTGTATTGCTGAATTCTCACTGGTTGCGGTTGAATACGATTTTGACCTTGTGCAGGTCTCCCCCCCCCCGACCAGAGTGCTGTGAGCTCTGCCCAGGCTTAGGCTGGCCATGATAGGCCATTCGAACACTCTAGTCTGCATGCCTATGATGTGCCACGACAAGGAAAGAATAAAAGAGAAAAAAAAAATCTCCCAATTCTGCCAGGCAGACAAACAAGTACAAG
>JABAJZ010007008.1:0-11128 GCA_018857265.1 Termitomyces sp. T32_za158 | reverse complement strand
TCAGATGTATACACTTGAGACAATCCAACGCTGCCTATGACGACAGCGCTGAGGATCAAAAGACGATAGAGCGCGTGGAAACGCAGTATCCTGGACATCGGCCGGTTCGAGTGGGTACACGAGGAGTTGAGCAATAGGTTGTGTGCGGATACAGTCTCGCTAATACGTGAGTCAGCCACCACCAGAACGTCAACAATTCATATGAGGAAGACTTGCAGATCGAAGAGGAGCTGGTTCATAGCGTTCAGTAAAGGGAAGAAGCCAACGCTAGAGAGTATCTCCTCCCCTATCAACAACCCGACATGAACCGTCGCTGAACCTGCTATCACACCGCGCAGGATGAAAGTTGTAAAACGAACTGGATATAATTGAGCATTGTTCAATTGATGAAGCTACAATGAACGGGCAACGTACTCGCACAGAAAAACGCCAAGATACGATAAACACGACTTCGAAACCTGACCCATTGAACAATAAAGCCAACCAGAAGGACGAAGTAAAGCACAGCAAGGACAGAAGCAGCAGGGACAGATACAACGTCGTCAAAGTAGACTTGCGATACTGCTGTGTTGCTCATGATATTGTGACAAGTTGACAAGGGTCAAAAAAGAAAAGATTTCCATGGTTGACCAACACTTTATGTACCGAAAAGGTCTCACATAACTGACAGCCTCAACCGTTTGGAAGAGGAGTGCATGGGTAAAAACCGACGGCTGACAGCAATTCGCCGTTCAGATAGATATAGATGGACGTTTTTGTGAATTCAAAACGGGACCCGAAAGCAAGGGCCATAAGATAGGATCCACTTAAGGCGTTCATAGATGAGGGCAGCACATCGAGATGGATCATACAGGGTGCCAATTTTTTAATTGAGATAAACACACACTCTTACAATGTTTCATAGGGTTAGGGTTAGGAGAGTGCAAAGACGAAAAAAACGCCTGCCCAGCCAGAGTGGCCGGAGCAGGACAGGAAAATATTTAGACGGTGCATGAGCCGAAGCCCATACAAGCCGCAGCCACTCCCTGTATGGACAGGGTCGCCGTGCTATGGAGAGTCTCCACGGCCCACAAACCCGTGTACATGAAGGGGCCTGTGCCATCAAGGTAAGTATGAGGTGTTACGGTGTTGAAGCGGGGCTTATATAGCGCGAGATGACGCGCACGGACCATCTGCCAAACAGCACCAACCACGGCGTGAGAGATTTCGACGCGTGATTTCAGCCATCAAGTTTGTTGCGCGTTCCTCGCGACGCCAGTCCAGCGATTCCTTCACTGCGTGGTTTCCTAAGAGGCATCATGGTCTTAGAGGCAGACGACGCGGTTACGTGGTAATGTAGGCCTTATCTGCGTCCACAGATATGTTAAAAGTTCTTAGTACTGTTGGACTTGGACTCCTTTGACGCGTGCGTATGGGCAATCGCAACCTGTGGTCTCAAATCAGACTAGGCGAATTCTTACCAAAGCAGCAACGTACTTTTGACAGCAAGTTACTCCCTCGTTGGAAAGTTTTCGTCGTCCTAATGACAACGGTTCGCGTACGCTACACCTTCTACTCACGAAAAGAGGCCGTAAAGGAGAAACAGTGATGGTTACACGACAGTACTCCATGCTTGACTCCATCAGCGCTCTCAAGAACCACGCTTTGGTCAATGAGGTCGGCTCACAAGACTTATTTGTCTGATACCACTCAGTCGACGGTTCCCGAGTCCCACTAGTGGCAAGAACATTACTTCAACGCATCAACCTTATACTGAGGTTGCCCTCGCATCAGCGGTCACTGTTTTCGCATTGGGGTATCGCGGCGTTGTTACTGCTGGGAGTTCTTCAGGATGTGGTGAAGCTCCTTGGAACTGGAAGGTGAACATCAGACTCGCGCCTGGTAGCTGATCGCACTCCAGGCTCTTCCTACTTACTGCAAAGCTTATACTTCATGTTTACTGCAGCTTCATTAGTGGTGCGACATGAATGAAACCTTTACCTTTGAGAATCGTAGAGGGATCTATGTATAGAATGGGGCGCTGAGACAACCGGTCTCGTATATTGGGGCTGAGTTACCGTTGCTCATCCCTATTATCTCACCACTCGCTATTCGCTCAGCATGGCAGAACCACCATCACCGCCGACAGAGAGCAAGATCCTCACTCTCCAAGGGCAGTTTGCTAACGAAAATCGTTACATCGTTTCGAGAATCGATTGGCGCAAGAAGGTCATTGACTTGAAGGAAAGCGTCAAGGAGCAATACCAGAACAAGCTCGAGAGATTCGGCGCCCATCAACTTATCCTCTATAAGCTTGGAAATGAGGGAGTGGACTGCGAAGGAATGAAGGTAAAATTTCGTTCAATGCCAAATTGCCTCGGACACCTGTTGACAAAGTGTTACATTCCTAGCATTTGTTTCCGTACGGCCTTGCTACGTACCTAAAAAATATTTCTTGCTCGCGACTCAAGGATTGCGATCCCATCCACGAATGCTGGCCGCTGGATGAAAACGGTGTCCCCTCCAACAAGAACGAGCTCCACTTCTTGGTGGTGGTGCCGGGCACCCGAGGTGATTCTTGATTTATTGCATTACCATCATCCGCTAATATTTCATTCTTACCTCCGAGTGAAGGTGAGGAGGAGGTCTTTATGAATGAACTTGCTATAGAATTGCGTGAGTGGTGCGAGAGTACCCAAGCCAGCCCTACAGAGGAAGTAGACTCGGAGACGCTCCGGAGCCTCGGGAAGAAATTTCCTTTACAACAATGCGGTTCAATTGTTCGGAGGCTTAGAGCACATATGCTGAAAAGCTTTAAAACCAAATATACGAGGGACTCCAACTGGCTCAGGAGCTTTCTCATCCCCGTCATTGGTGCAGCTTCGGGAACTGGCAAGACTGCTATTTGTTCACGCCTTCTTGATGAAATGGCTTCTGAATACAACTCTTCACCAACAAGCGCCACACTGATAGAGACCCTGGATGATCACGGGCTAACCGATACCACGCAGAACAACATGAGTGCGATACGGATGGTTGTTGCCGATTCTGAAAGGCATCTGCCAAAACCAGCTGAACTCGAGAGTTTGCCCTTGCCCTACGTTTGGACTGAGTCGCGGCTTGCCAGCTTCCGCCAGAAAGTAATCACTTCTGCTAATCGGAAACTCACGCTCACGGTGGATCTCAAGAATTCTGCATTCAACTTTGCCATTCCCACCTTAGAGACTCACCTAGCGGCCGCTTTACTAGATGCCTACTCGAAAAGATTTGCTCCAGAGCGAATTTGGCAGACGCCGTCTCGCCTGGTCGATAAGTTTGTCAGACATAGAGACCCTCTCTATATAGCTCTGCGTGTCCTCCGGACTCTGGAAGATGACAATATCATCGTTATTCACTTGGACGAAACACAACATGTGCCGAGTGAAACCCTCCAAACACTTGTCAGACTACTTGTGAAGAAAATGCACGCCGACTTTCGAGAAGAAGTGCCCTGGATCTTTCCAATTTTGTCTGGTCTATCATTGGAAAGCCTTCTCGACCTCAGACAGACCAATGGAGCTCAGGTTGAGCATTACACGCCACCTGTCCTTTCGATAAGTTCAATGCTGAACATCGTACAAGCTATGTTCTATGCAAACGACGAGAATGACGTGTCAAACGGGCAAGTCAAACAACCTGATTTTCAGAAGGGCTTCATTCGTCTCCTGCATGATCTACGTGGGCCCACTCGCTATCTACAGGCTGTGTTGCTATACGTCCAAAATTCCAGTGGCATGGTGAATACTCAACAATGGGATTTGGGAGCCATTATCAACCGGGAGGCTATTCGAGCTGGGCTTGAAAAGCTGGATCAGAATTGGGACAACATCTTCGATCTGCTTGCGAGGCTTATCTGTAGTCGCGAGTTTATGAAAAATATCGATACGCTCGGGAAAGACCCCAAACTCCTACAAAGACTCTTCGACATGCATTTATCTGGCACATCTGTTTGGGTGCAAGAGGCCTTAGCCATCGAGGGTGAGGAACGGCTAACTTCTACTCCTCTCGATCGTGGCTGGGCAACTATTATGGACATGACAAAGATGAATTACTGCACCACCTTCCTCCCCTTCTTGACCCTCTATGGAGCCGCAACATATGATCCGTACAGTAAATATCACCCAAGTCTGACACCTTTGTGCAAGGCTTTAGACTGGACGGTCGTCGAGAAAGAGGATGCCCGCATGCTGCAATATCGACTCACACAGCGTTCTAAGTCTAAATTGTTTGACACTCGCCTATCTGATCTTTTTGACGAACCAGGAGATGTCCTCGACGAGCAATTTTGCCTCACTGAAGCTTTCTGTGATTTAAGGACTCTCGAAGACAAGGTACAATCATATGATGCCCTTTCTGCCTTGTGGTCTACTCAAAGCAAACCGACCATTTATGTGAATGGCGCTTTAGCAGAATTTGCCAGCAGTTTTGTCTTCCTCCGGCAACCCAACTCCCCGCTGCCATATGTGCTCTGCATGCAGTCAAAGTTTCTCCAAAAGAACGAGTTAACAATGACAAAGCTGCACCAGGAACACAAGCAGGTGGCCGATGTCTGTCACAACTTCCCATTCACTCTTGTCATTCCCGCAGATCGGGTTGCTGCTGAGTGTTGGACCTCACTTGAAAAAGACGCTGTCCTGAAGTCACATGTTTTAATCCTTAATCCAGCCGGTTTCGATGCTTTCTATGGCAAACAATTGGCATTCCGGCGCAAGATTTTCAGTGGGCTACTGGATCTGCCGGAAGTCCAAGCTTAAGCTCTGCAGGAAGGAATGACTACAGAACCTCATGCAGCCGTTCAAGAGGGCCGAAAGGGAAAAGCATCGGCCACACAAGCAGTTCCGCAGAAACGCAAGAGAAATGCATCGATTCACAAAACCTGAAAATACTTGTTTTCTTCCCAGTGGCATAAACACAGCAGTCCCACTGTAATAACAGATGAAAATGATATAGCATCTAGTAGACAGACATTCAATTTCATTGTACGTCGTATATTGACAAGAAAGACAAGGGTCTCGGTAGTATTAGACAACGAGTAATGTACCGAGCAAATTGAACACATAAAGAATTGAGGAGAACGATTACAAGAACAGAATTTGACACAAGATGGCATATAAAATGAATAAGAATGTCGACAGGACATTGACGAGATGGGAAGAAATGTTGAACACGGGACAAACTCAACCTTGCACTACGAGTCCAAATCACCTACCCGCGTCAAAGCCACCCGCCTCTTCTTCTTCGGCGGCTCCTGCACCTTATTCTTGATCTCCCCATCTCCAGGGTCAGACGCCAACGCCGGCACAGAAAGCGAGCTCGTATCACGTTCTCCACCATCTACACTCGTCGCTGGTGTCAATGGCGGTTCAGCCCTTTTCCTAGAATTTGTCGGCGTGGAACTTGGACTTGCATGTGGAGGATGCGCGGGACTTGGAGCGGAGATGGGAACGGAGTGGTGGTGCGCGATAGACTGGAGTTGGAGAGTATGCTGTTGGATGTGATGCGCGGGCAGAATCTCGTCGAACGTGATAAGGGTGCAGTAGCCGTCACGCGAGGACACAATCAGGCACTGGCCGTCTGATGACCTAAGATCGATAGATACAGCGAGGCAACCTGGCGGAATGGATTAATTACGTACCATGTTACATCTGTGAATTCGTCGTAGTGGAGTTTGGTAAGGAGACATACGGGTCCCGCCTGCTGCGTATCGTAAATGGCGACGGTGTCCATTGTTACCACAGCAAAAAGCATCCGATACGGCAAAGCAAACACCGAAGCGGTTGGTGCTGGGTTCGAGGCTGTTCTGGCCGACGTCTGCCCAGGATTTGGCGTAGGCGGCTTGGACGCAGCCGGCGTTGGAGGCCTCAAGTCCAAAGGAGACATCGCAGGAGACGCCATGACACTTCCGTGCCTCGGTGAAGGCGCGACGATTGACGTCTGGGTCTGGGACTGCGACGATGTACGCTGAGGAGCGGCGAGCGAGCCTACACCCTCGGCACCTGCAACAGGTCCAGCGACATCTACATCCACAGTCCCTTCGACACCTTTCTCCAGTGCTGCAAATTTGGCTTCGTGTGGTGGAGGTCCATCGGGTGCTTCGACACCTGGCCTAAGTTCATAAAGCACCGGGGAGAAGCGTACCGCGACGCTTGCCTTCTTGTGACCAGGCAACTGAGCAACGGGGGGACGAGCAAAGTTTGCTCGGGAGTAAATGTAAACAGACGACGTAGATGAGGTGGGAACCGTCGTCGTATGCGCAGGAAGGTCCGTTGTATTGATTGTCGGGCGACCTTTACGTCCCCGGGCAGGCGTGCCGTTATCTTCTTTACCATTATTGCTACTTTTGGCAGGAATAACGGAGGGGTCCTCGAATTGGCCAGCTGGCGTCATGAGTAGGCCGCCATCAGGGCTAAACGTGAGCCGGCGGAAGAAATTAGTGAAGCTCTCGTCGCCGTACAATTTTACGGAAGACCAAGCGGCAAGATTGGGTGATGGCTGTGCGCGAATAGCGGGGAGAGGCGGCATCGGCGAAGGTGAACGCCCATAACGGTTGTACGTCGCCGGAGATCCAGGGGCGTTGGAACTGAAGGAAGAACGCCGAGAGGATGGTTTATCGACGGAGGGCGGAGGGAACATGGAGGATGTCGACGCGACAGAAGTAACTGGTGTCAGGGGGGCACCATCTCTTCCGAGAGAGGGGGTCTCAGGGTGGTCACTGGTCACTGATTCGGTATCACTGAGGATGGATTGGCTGCGGAACTTCGGAGGGCGACTGCTGCCACGAACGCTCGGGGTGCGGCTGTGTCGGTGAGGCATTCGTGTATTTCTGCCCACCGCGTGCGCTTCGAAGACGCCATTCTTGGTAGAGATGCGGTAAATGTGCATAGAGCGGTCGCTGCTCTGTGTGGCGATATACTCATTCAGAGGATCCCAAGCGACACCTTGGACATAGTGCGAATGCTCAGCAATCTCTTGGACAGGTTTGCCTAGAGGTGCATATGTGAACAGGCTCGGCAATCAAGCCTCAGCTAAGGCTCACCATCTGCGACTGAAAACACGCGTGCAGTGTTGTCTGTGCTTCCAGCGATGATGTATTCGCCGTTCGGACTCCAAGCCAGATCATACACTTGCATGGTCGTGCATCTGTGTAGATGTCAAAACTCGGCACAGGAACGAGGCAGCAGACAAACAGACCGGAAACTCGTCCTAGGTTTCCAGTACTCCCTCTCGTGCTGCAATTCCTCCGGAGTAAGATCACTGCCATATGTGCTAGCCTGAGGCGTTGCTGATGGCGACCAAATAATTATCATTCCATCTAAGAAAGAGAAGTCATACATTGCACTTGAAGTGTTTTTTGGACATACCATCACCAGCAGAGGCAATCAATTCGCCTGTATCATCGTTAAAACTGAAATTACGAGTCATCAAGCACTACTTACCAGTTGGAGAAAACCGAACAACATTGACTGCAGCAGAATGACGACTGAGTGTCGCAAGATACTCGACGCGTGGGGGTCTGGGCCCATTCGCTGTATCTTCATCCTCGACGAGAGTCAAAGGCCTTATGTTGGGGTGAACCATCCATATCTAGTGAGGTGTGAGCCCCTTAAACCTGAAACCTTTGATGACTGTACTTACCCTAACATGATTGTCCTCCCCACCCGTCGCCAGCCTATAGGAGTGACTTGCAAACGCCTTGTCTTGTCCTGAGCTCGGACGCGCTTTTTTGAAGGAAACAGGTTGAAAGTCGCAAGTAGATATTGGCTTGCTGTCATGCCATCGAATCTCGAGTGTTCGGAAACGCATTCTGGGAAATTTACGACGCGATGAAGCTGTTCTGGACGTGTATTATGATACTAGCAAGTGGATAATGGAGTATAGAAGATACAAAAGGGTTCAAAAACAAAAGGAAGGTAATTGTCAATTGGGCTAAAGATGAATTAGGCGCATGTCACCCAATTTGTCACACTCCTGCTCTTTCCACCACGACATCGATCATTCAACTGGTGCACGGTCGAACATCGAACATTCTGATATGTAGAAGATCTCCACAATCTACTATCGCTCTGAATACAGAAGGTAATCCTCTCGACATATATCCGGAGAAGGATCCGATGCGGATGACTTCTTTCCATGGAAGATTGCGAGGTCTTCTTCGGTTATGAGTATATGTATTAGTAAAAGGTCGTTAGCATCGCATCCAAAAATCTAGCGAAGCTTGAAGTTCATGACGAAAAAAAAGCATAGTAACAACAAAGAATCAAAAAAAAAGACGAAACGAAGGAAAGTTTGCCACTCATGCGCTCTCACTTTCTAGGAAGAAACCTCTCAGTTTTTTCAAGGCCGTGGTCGGTTGATGGATTAGATCCGACTTCAGGATTGCGCCAGCAATATTTAATCATGAATTTGTCTCCGAACGAGTCCTCGGGCCTCCAGATGCGACGTTTAAACGTTCTCCGATCCATATCATGCAAGTATTTGAGAACCTCAGATAAAGGCGGCCGATTGTTTGGTTCAGGGTTTGTCATCGCTTTTCCAAGAGTGATGAATGCATCTAACCCTTCTGGATTGTATTCCTTGACAAATCAAAGGTTAGAACCTTTGCAGCAGCCAGCAAGGGACAAGCATACATCGACGAGCTTCAGGATGACATTCCCGAGTTGGTAAATATCGGCTTTAAATGGATTGTATGGTCCAGGCCTCTCAAATTCCGGTATGGTCTTGTCCTGGCCAGCCCTTGTCGTCTCCTTCAAATCAACATTCTTGAACTCTGAAGGATATCGACGTGATAGGTCGAAGTCGATGTAATAATATTGAACGGGTTTGACGGACCACCGTTGGCGCCACTTTAATTTCCAGGAAAGTCCATCATGTGTATCGGGTATAGCAAAGTGAGTTCCGCGAGGTATAACTTTGGTAGCATCCATCATGAGATTGTACCAACAAGGATCTCTGGAAACAGCTTTAAGTTGGAATGAGAAATCCGGACAGTCTGAATACCTATGTGAGACGTCATGTTCATGCATAAATTCCAAGCCCTACTGACTTTCAAGCAAGGTAACGCAACCATAGTTGAGCACGAACCTGCACAAATTGTAAGACCGCTTCGTGTATTTCTCCTACACGCCTCAAGGGAACTCTATTGAAGTGAACTAAGTGGGGCATGACCATCAATAATTTGGAATCGTCATTAGGATACGGCATAGCATCAAGGATCGGGACAGTGCGATTGCACTTATCCACCCGCAGTTCGGAGGAATTGAGATATTGGGCGATGGGATATTCATTAGTTGAGGAGTCGACGACTTTGATTACTACTCTTGTTCCGTCCAACCGCGTCGCATCTATGGTTTTGGAGTTCTATTGCCTTGGGGTAAGGTGATCATGTCAAGAAACATAATGAGATAGATCATACCGCTAGGCAAAGCGCGTCCTCATGAATGTATATGTCCCCAATAGGTTTAGATGATTTCAGCCACGAGGGAATCCAGCTAGGTTGATAACGGGGTCGCAGCTTGTATCCTCGTCGAAGAAGCATAGGCTGAAGGTCGACCCAAAAAGCTTCATGTTTGGGAAGAATTCCTAGATAGCGGTGGCGAGATATCCATGGAAACTTCGACACAGTGAGTTTGTACGCCTCTTCTGGATCCACCGCTGTCGCGGTTGCTGAACATGGAAAGGGTTTCATATCGAGCGGGAAGAATTAGTTTCATCTTTCCGAGTACAACGCTTATAAAAACATTATTTTTCTGCAGGTGTAACTGTTGTTTCTCAGAACAAGTAGAACAAAGAAGAATGTACAACGTTGAACGAAAACAAAGGCACTTTAAGCGCCGCTTGCCAACGTTTGGACGCCTCTTCAGTCACATGTCAATACTAACAATTAGAACCGACAAAGGCGTAACAATAACAACTGTTTATACTCGCTCTGGTAGTTGTTCTGTTCATGTCACGAATTTCATGTCATACAACACTATCTTACCCAATCCTATGCTGCATGCGTTTCGAAAGTATCGCTGTGAAAAAGATAAATACGCGTGGTTCGATCTATCTGGGAAGAACCGACCACTGGCACGAAAGCCATGAAACTCAGTGCACTTCTAGACCAAAGGGATTACAAATCCCAACTTCAACTCATGGTAGAGGCCCACAGAATCCACGTTATTAGACGTGGCTACGATGCTGTGGAACTACAGGACCTCAAGCTAGTCACTGCAGAAGACCTAGAACAGTATAACATACCCCTTAAACATCTTCTTTTTCCTTATATTCCCCATAGGTGGATTCCAAAAGCCAGTTATCTCCACCACGATCTGCAAGGATTCGGATATTATTTGCGTGTCATTCGAGGACATGATTTTCGAAGCCGTCTCGGAAAATGCAGGAACTTATTTCTTGAGATCATAGAGGATTACAATGTACGCACAAAGATCTGGTATTCATGATACATGGCGTTTGATCGTCGATCATGACACGAATTTTGATTTACAGGTGAAAAGTCAAGCCAGAATCAAAGCTGAAGGATTGCTGGAGACCAGTGAAGGAATCATTTTTGAAGAAAACGTAATCTTGGTTTGTCACATTCCCTTGAAAATGTAATTTCAAGTATTGTAACTGTTTGTCTGACTATCAACACTTCCAGGAACGTCTGCGCGCTGGAATAACGAGAGAAGACCTGACAAGAAGCGACCTTCAATTCGTGAGAGAATATGCCTATTCAAGTTACCATCGCCATGATTAGTATTGATCCATTTCAAGGCGTCTCCGGAATCTACCGCTGCAATGAAACCAGGAATCCTGGATCGTATTCGTGGTCTATTGGATCGAAAAACAGAAGGTGGTCAACGTCATACCGGCCACTCTCTACCTAGGCCTTCTGCTGTCTTTAGATTGTGGGATCAAATTTCAATCTCCCTCCTTACGAGACAAATCAATGTTCTAATCATTCATATTCAGGAATTCTATAGAGGATATCTCGACAGTGTTAGGATTAATGCAGTAAGTTGAACTCAATTGTTAAATTAATTCTGAACATTACTCATCAAACAGATCTCTATTATCCGATGAGCTGGAAACAAGTCATGTTACGGAGGCTCTTGAATCAAGCTCTCAA
>JABAJZ010007007.1:0-16488 GCA_018857265.1 Termitomyces sp. T32_za158 | reverse complement strand
GAATAGTTTGGTGTTTTGGAGATTTATATTCTCGGAGGTATCTGACAATACATCATACCGGATACGCTCAGATAGCAAGGTCTCAAGGATAGCGATCAAAAGTGATGGAGTAAGTTCTGTAGGAGACTGCAAGGATATTGGTATTCGCAACGCAGTTAGAAGCGAATTTAGCTGCCTCATCAAGGCATTGTGGTTAGATGATTTTGTGGATACAGACATACATGCATATGTGGCGCAAGTGTGATGAATCTGTGACCGAGAATCTCGTTTTTGGGAGTTTTGGGTAAGGACGATTTAACCCTAAACCCAGATCAGTCAGTTTTGTATGTGCGTGATTGGTCGACGATGCCTAAATTATAAGTAATGTTAACCAGGAATACCTGGACAACAAAAAAGACCCTGTAGCACAATCGTGTTACCTATACCAAGGGTGCTATAATATTTTCAAGGCCAGTTTTGAAGGGCATTTCTAGTAAAAAGTGAAATATAAATTGCCACAGACGGGACTCGACCTACCCTAAACTGCCAACATCAAAGCAAATTACCACTTTCTGATCGAAAGTCACAAGGACGCGTCGTTGGGATCAGTTTCAAAGTTTTCATTGTTCACAACAACCGCGATCTCTGCTCAGCGTGAACGCGGTCCATGACGCGTATCGCATCGTCTTCGAAAGCTGGGCCAGCTGCCCATACCAATAATCAAGTTAGGGTGAAGACCGAGAGGGATAAGGGCAAAGGAAAGGCACGTGTCGAAGAAGAAACCGAGGACGTTGATGAAAATGTCGACACTTATGAAGACGAGGAAGATGCTGATGGTCAGACCGACGAAGAAGGAGGCTCGCCTCGTATGACCAAGCGCACACGCGTCAATGAGAACGGCGATTCGCGTCCTGGTGACTACGGCAAACCTACAGAACGAATCAAAACGCTGCCTCGCGATTCCGATGGGTAAAAGAGGTCTTTCGATAATCTGATCCCCTATTTTGACACGACGATTGTTTTAGATACATTCCTGGATCGATAGTCCGTATTCAGCTCAAGAACTTTGTGACCTATGATTTCGTTGAATTTGGGGTCGGGCCCTATCTCAATATGATTTTGGGACCCAACGGCACTGGAAAGAGCAGTATTGCATGTTCAATTTGCCTGGGTCTGAACTTTCCACCCAGCGTAAGTTCGCAATGTACCGTCTGGATACCTCAATGGATATAGTTTTTCAGGTCCTCGGGCGTGCGGCGGATTTGAATTCGTTCGTCAAAATCGGAAACGAAAAAGGCCATATCGAGATGGAGCTCAAGGGCAAGAAAGGCCAGGGGAATCTCGTCATTCGACGGCACCTATCAGCCACCTCTAAGCAGTCTCACTTTGAACTGAACGGCAAACCGGCGACTGGGAAAGAGATTAATACTAAGATGGCCGAGCTAAATGTTCAAGTTGGTAATCTCTGGTGAGTTTCTAAGTGGAGCATCCTGGAATCAACCCATTCATTTTCACCAAGCTCCTTCCTTCCGCAAGACAAAGTCTCCGAGTTTGCCCAGATGAGTCCTCAACAACTACTTCGAGAGACTCAGCGGGCTGCTGGAGACGAGCGCTTGACTGCTTGGCACGATACCCTCATCAACGCAGGAAAGGAACTGAAGGCGCTGCTTCAGGTGCGGTAACAGTCTTAATTCATAATTGCGGTTTTTTATTATTTTTAGACTATACAAGACGAGTCAAACCAACTCCAGCAGATGCGAGAGCGAAACGAGGGCATCGAGAGAGACGTTCAACGTTACAAAGAGCGCAAGAGCATCGAGGCTATGGTCAGCAAACTCATTTTGCGTGTTATGTCTTCTCTTCTAACTTTTACACAGATTGCTCTGCTGCACGTCCTGATTCCCGTCGAACGATATCGCCAACTCCGTCTTCAGTTTATGGAAGTCAAAACCAGACAACGTCGACTTCACGAAAAAGTGAAAAAACTGAAAGCTAAGAACGAACCGGCTCATGCGTTACTGAAGTACGATCGATTTATTATCAATTCCGGGTCCTTCTGAATCAATGGCAGGAAGCTCGCAGCAGAGCACAAGGAATACGAGAAAACTCGGGAAGAATTCAAGAAGACTGCTATAGCGAAATTCAATAAAATGAAGACAAAGTGGAGTGCCAGTGAGAAGTTGGTATGTCTTCATGTAAATCCTCTTCTTGTGTTGATTTACGGCGACAATAAACAGGAAGGCGAGGCAGAGGAGCTCACGTCGCAGCTCGAGCGACTGAAAAAGGAGGAGAAGGAGCGCTTCAGGAAGATTGCTGGCCTTGAAACTGAAATAGAAAGGACACAGACTGAATTGAATAGATTGTACCAGATCGAACTCGAGAATCCTGAAGATTTGACAGCCGAAGCTGTATGTAAACGTTTCAGTTCCATGCTCTGCTTACTGATGCCTTTTAATCTCAGAGAGGAATTCAGGCAGAGCGTGCAGACGTTATGACGCGCAAGCTTGAAGCTGAAGACAAGATCAAGAACAACATCAACGAAAAAGCCAGGGTAACTAGTCAACTCAACTCTGCTCACCAAGAGTATGTTCAATATAAGCTCGTCACTACTTGCATGAATGCCAAATAATCCCTGCTTCTTTCTCCTCTTATCTCAAGGTTGAGAAAGCTAGACGATATCAGGAACATGAAGATGCAAGCCTTACAAAAGATGGATAAAGACTGTCATGCTGCTGTACTATGGTTACGCGAACATAAGCACTTGTTCAAGATGGAGGTGTTCGAACCTGCGCTCCTGTCCTTGACTGTCCCCGACCGGCGATTCGCCAATGCTATTGAAGCCGGAATCAGTGGCATACAGTTCAAGGTAATGAATGTCATCAACAATTTCTGGTCATAACAGTTTTACTGATTTTCGTTCTAGACGTTTGTTTGTCAGTGCCGCGAGGATTCGAACACTTTAAATCAGGAGATTAACGATAAAGGAGTGCTCGGGAGAGGTGTTCGTATTGCAACTTGGTACAGGCCTCCCTCACAGTTGCCTCCCCCAACTATGTCTCGAGAGGAGGTGAGTCTCACAGCGTATTGACTTCTAGCTTCAACTCATATTTCACAGATGGCAGACTTGGGTTTTGATGGTTATCTCCTCGATTACGTGGAATGCCCTGAGGGCATGCGTTGGTGGCTGCAAAGGGAGCTCAATTTCCACAGGGTGGTTCGTGGTTCTTTTCGTCGACCACAATACAGGATTTTCTGAAATACATCATCTTAGGCGGTCTCACTGAATGGTGTCAAGAACGTTTCCCGAGCCATGGAACTTGTAGCTCGACCGGAGACAGGTGGTGGTGCGAGTTTCATTTCTCAGAACACTATGAACATCGTCAGTCGCTCGGCATATGGGCAGAGAAACGTCAACAACGTATCTCGTGCGATCAGACCTGCTCGAGTCCTTGCTAACGTCACCGGTAAGGCTTCTTGGTGTTTTTGATGTGGGCTCCGCTGAGATCTCGTCATCAATCAAGTCGATGCTGAGGTGAAAAGAAACATTGACAACCGAATCTCGAATCTGAATGAAGATATCGCTAACTATGAACAAGAACAAGCAAAGTTGCAAGCTGGACTTACGAGTGTTCTTGAGGAAGATAAGACATTCGTCAAACGCCTCGTATGCGACTCTGCATGGAATGATTTCTTCAGCAACACTAACAAGTTCCTTCAGGAAGCTGTCAAGAAACGCAGAGAAAAGATTACGGAAGTGCAGAACAGCAAAGTCAAGATTGAGTCGAAACTGAGTACGTGGTTTCCACTGGACTGTGATGCTTGCTCATTGCTATTACAGGTCGAAATCAAGCTACTCTTCAGCAATTGAAAAATCAACCTTCTGCGCAAGCAGAACGTGCCAAAAAGAAACAGGAGCTCTTTGGCATAACGAAGAAACGCATTCAAATTGCGAAAGAATATACAGTACGTTGCTGGGTGTTTTTAATCTGCTGCCTTTGCTCAAATTAGAGCCTCTGGGCTCTCGCTCGCTCCATTATCGAGGAGCAAACCGAGGCAACTCGTGCGGGTATCCGCTACCTCCAGATCGGCGCCAACAAAGCAGCGTTACAGGAGTTGTGTAATGAGAAAGATGAGAAGTATGTTACGGCGTTGGCTGAGTTTGATAAGGGTATTCTCGTCTATCATTCTGATTGTGCGGCGCTCACTCGACTGTATCAGTGGATGAAGAGTTTCGAGCGATCAAGGCACGTTCAAAAGCCGCGCTCGATGAAAGTCGTGAAGTGGTGCAGAACGCCGAAGAAGATTTGCGCGAGCAGTACGGTGAGATCGAGACCAAGCGAGCACAATACGATCGCGATCTTGCAGAAGCCGAGACGAGCGGGACCACGCCACCTTCAGCGGAGGGGGTAGATGTGCGGACGGTCGATGAGCTGCAGGCAGAACTCGACAGGCAACAGGCGAAACTCGAACTGAATCTGAATACAAATCCGGGTGTTGTGGAGCAGTACGAAAAACGTAAACGCGATGTGAGTGATCTTCTCATTTGCGTGGTCATCGCGATGCTGAATGGGGCATGCGGCGTGGGTGTGTGTATTTCCTAGATCGAGGTCTTGGAGAAGACCATAGAGACCAAACAGAAGTCCGCCGAGAAGATCGAAAGGTCGATCAAGTCCGCAAGAGTGAGTTGTTGACGTTAATACATCATTTGGTCCCTGTGTTTCTTACTTTCTTTATCAGGATAACTGGCAACCAGCGCTTGAGAAACTCGTTGCGAGTATCGGGGAGAAATTCTCTGCTTCCTTTGACCGTGTGTCCGGATTTTCGTGCAGTTATCATGTCATCGCTGACGATCATCCATCCGCCATAGGTATCGGCTGCGCAGGTGAAGTTCGCGTCAGCCAGAACGAGGATTACGAGAAGTGGGCGATCGATATCCTCGTCAAGTTCCGTGACACAGAAAATCTGCAACTACTCACTGGACAGCGCCAATCCGGTGGTGTATGTCATCCCCGCCCCCTCGGACCTGACCTTGTGGACCCTGATCTTTCATTACTTCGTTAGGAACGCTCATTAACCACGATACTTTATCTTTTGAGCCTGACAGAGGAAGCACGAGCTCCATTCTCCCTCGTCGATGAAATTAACCAGGTGCGTGACGATTGTTTGTCTCATTGTGCTTCCTTCGGCATCCGAGGGCTAGAATGGAAGCAGTCTTCCAGACTTTGGCAACTCATTCTGGTTTAATGTTCACAGGGCATGGACCAGCGTGCGGAGCGCTCAGTTCACAACTCGATGGTGCAGGTGACTTGCAAGGCCGACAGTGCACAGTACTTCCTTATCACACCGAAATTACTCCCGGATCTCATGTACCACGAGCGCATGAAGATTCTATGCGTCAACAACGGAGAATGGCTTCCCGAAGAACGCGACCTGGGCAATATGATGAAGATGATAGATGGGTATCTTGCTCATAATAGGAACAGCAAGCCTCCGGCGGTCGCCCATTGAAGATGAGAAAATTCTCTCTGTTACATGCGTGTGTGTATTTCTATCTTGGGTCGTTCAAGGTGTCGACCTGTCGACCCTGATTACATTACAGCTGACTAGATCTTTAAACTTACTTACTGTATTATAAATGCTCCTGGCCGACGTGTCGGCTGACTGTACATTCAGCTGTAGGTTACATGTACCCAATTTATACTTCCAAGTTCACCAAGGAAAGCGACCTCCTTTTGTGTCAATTAATCTTCTGCTATATGGATTGACAGCATGGATATTTGCTTATGCGCCACATGAACATGGAAATGAACTGTCAATGTCGAAGATACTGACGTGAAGGAATCCGGTGCTTTCGACTGGCGAAATCACAAAAATGGAAGTTAAAAGGCCATGCATAGTGAACTTCCCTTGTGAGCATGGTTGGACAAAACATTCCATCCGCACGTCCTGTCATTGATTTAATATACAATTCTACTCGTACACAACGTAATTTTAGGGGTGTAAGCCTGAATTTATACTCGCTCAGCAAGCGCCGGTCGCCGCTTTACTGCGGCAGTCATACACGTTTGTAGCAAGTTCTGTGAAGGTGTCGTATCAATACCTAGCTGGATGGCCGATATAAGATCGCCTGAGTGAGCGTCAAGAACCACGGATACAGTGGTATCGAGGAGAGGCTCCTCGAATGATGTTGGATCAGCTAGGATTGTAGTACTAAACGCGTAGAACGTGACTCGAGGTTCATTGTAGAAAAGCCAGGGCACGAACGAATTGAAAACACCAAAGGACATAGCTATTGGTGTCCGTTTAATCTGGAGAGGTGATTTGGTTTTGCGCGTGCAGATTGTGCGGCCCGTCTCTTCGTCGTATGTTGCTTTTGGCAGTTGAGCTGCGTTTGACAATGAATAAAGACAGGAAACAGAGTCAACTCTATGGAGGAACTGACTGTTTTTGAGGGCCGCGACCATCGCGAGGAGTGTAGCATCGAAAACGTTCCCGTCGTAGTTTATGCATGTCGCATCGACATAGAGCACCCATACTGATTTCCCGTGATGTATACATAGAGAATCAAGCGGGAGGATGCCCGACCTACAAGCCTGCAATCAGAAAACTCGAAAGGATACGAGCAACAGACGTACGCGACGAGAACCTCATTCAGTCGATCAGACACAACCTGAGCCTCCTCCGTCGGAGGACCCGGCTTGAATTTCGGTGAACACATCGCTGGTAGATCGAGGTTAGGAACTATAAGAATGTGTCAGTTAGACAGAGCTGAATGAGAAGAAGAAGATGTAGGACACACCTAAAAATCCCTCCCCTTCACGATCAAGCTCAGGCTCAGCGATCTCAGCCTTCACACCACATACGACCGTCGTGTTCCCTAGACGAACAAGTGCAGAACCGTCCGCGGTTGATATTGAACCTGAAAAGTACACCCATACGTTCTTCAGTAGGTTGTAGATCACCGCGTACGCACACACCGACATTCAGGTTGACGTCGCGCCAGGCATCGGGCACACGTCCATCAGGGCGAAAATTTTCTGCTAGGAAACGTTCTAGGTAGACGCGGGGATGGAGACGCTGAAAGACGGAGGCTTTAAGAGCATCGTTTTCTACGGTATTTGTCGTCATGACAGAAAAATGTGAGTTTACTGATCCGTCACTTGTAGACTTTTCCGATTAGATTATGTGTCACCCACTCAGAGATCTAACTAAAAAGTCTCTTCAATTGGTGATTAGCATAAACGAATCCAAGCCCTCGAGTCTAAGTGATTCCTTTTGAATAACTATGTCGATATGATACACATTTTTTTCCGATCAATGTCCTAATTTGCAATAACACCTCTAAGCACCGCCAGCTCCGCGTTGATAATACTGCTCGTCGCCGCGCCAATGGAAACATTATTCGACAGGCACACAAACTTGATATCCAGCACCGGACATTGGCGGATACGACCGACCGAGACACCCGCGCCATCCTGGAAATACCGATCGAGCCTTGGTTGGGGCCGATCAGGTTCTTCGTGAACATCAATGATCTTCGAGGGGGCTGTAGGACAGCCGAGTGTCTGGGCGTCGCAAGTGAAGCTCCTGAGGGCCTCGCGAACTTGCTGAGGGGAAGGTGGCGGCCGCCGGGCAAAGCGGACGGAGACAGTGGCGGTGTGACCGTCGATGACAGGGACGCGGTTACATGCCGCAGACACACGAAGTGGGGTCTTGGAGTGCATATCGAAGGAACGGGCGCCGTCGTCGCCCTTGGCGATGCCACCGAGGATCTTCAGCACTTCCCATTCTACTTTTTCTTCTTCACCGCCGATATGAGGGACGACGTTGTCTAGGATATCGAGGGAGGGAACACCTGGGTATCCACCTCCGGAGATGGCCTGCATCGTTGTAACAAGGAGAGATTCAATGGGCCCAAAAGCTTTTTCTAGAGCAGAAAGAGGGATAACGATGCCAGTCGTAGAACAGTTGGCGTTGGTGACGATAAAACCGCGTTTGAGGGCAGGAGAGTGTTCGGCCTGCTGCTGCGGCAGGATCGCAAGATGCGAGGGGTTGACATAGGGCACGATGAGGGGTACGAGAGGATCCCGGCGATAATTTTTAGCATTTGAGAACACAGCGAGATCCGCAGCCCTGAATG
Organism: Termitomyces sp. T32_za158; assembly: GCA_018857265.1. Lineage (NCBI taxonomy): Eukaryota > Fungi > Basidiomycota > Agaricomycetes > Agaricales > Lyophyllaceae > Termitomyces > Termitomyces sp. T32_za158. The sequence continues at coordinate 8,369 of JABAJZ010007007.1, read as the reverse complement.
CCGCCTCTGCATAATTGATAAATAAATCTTTCTCGCCAACCTGCGCCATGAAGACCACTCACCGATGTCTCCGGCAACATCTGCATCGAGTCCAGAGAAAATAATTGCGCATTCGGAGAAGAATTCGGGTTTGCACTCGGAGACGATCAGATCCTGCGCAGCAGCTGGGATCCTGGCCGTCTGCTTCCAGTTGACAGCAATCTTATATGGCTTGCCCGCTGACCGAGGTGATGCACCAAAGGCATGGAGGACGAACCAAGGATGATTTGCGAGAAGAGTGATGAAGCGTTGGCCGACAGTGCCAGTAGCTCCGAGCACACCGATCTTGATAGATGGACCTTCTGACATGCTGTGTCGAGGATATTTCGCGAGAAGCGGGCTCGTAGAATAGTCTGTAATGCCCTCTGCTTCAGTTAAGCCTGAGCTCATCATGTACGACGACGTACTTGGATGGAGAGATCGGTAGGGACAGTCGCCGGACGACTCCTAAATTTGGTGCACGTGATTATCTCTGATCAATGGTGCCTTCTTTTAAAGTCTTTCTTGCTTCTGACTCGGTCGGCGAAACTTTTTTTACCGGTGACTCTTCGTATTATGATCTGGCTCCGTAAGAATACAATGGAGCAAAGAAAACTCTACATCGAGGAATCGTCTCTGTGTAAAGAGCGTAATGGTGCGCGCCAGGAATGCATGACGACAGCCACGCTTGCTTCAGTGCATGGATAGTGCATCTTGAGCCTTGTACCACGTGGAAGTATCGGTACTGTGTCCGGCGTGTGGGACGCAAAATTTGGTCCAAATGCTGATAAGATCCTTATCAGGTACAGGTACAGAAAATCAGCTAACCATCATTACAATGTCGCGAAGTCATTGTGCAGCCGTCTGCACTGTTCCTGTCAAAAAAAAATACCAACAGGATCTCGATTGCGTATAAGTACATCTGTGCACCACTAACCGGCGGGTATAGCTTTTTAATGCTTTAGACCACCTCAAGCTGGCTTCGTATATATTCACCGTAGAGCGCCTTTGCACTCATCAAGGCATGTGCACTGGGCGCCAAATAAGCGTATTAGTATCATGAGTGCCTTTTCTACTAGAAAACCTTTTCTTGGAGATTGTTCTGAAGTGAGGACTCAGTCGTCATGTCGGCTTCTAGACACCGAAAGACTGCGAAAATGATGGAATAGAGGCATCTTTGATCCATGCTGGTATGCATCTGCCAGTGTACAGGCAGTGACAGACTCACAGGATTGCAATCTTCCCAGATATGGCGCTCTTGTCCTGTCCGATGATCAGTTGAGAATCGAAGTTCCTTGTGTGACCAAATCCCGTTCTTTTGTCTTCGATAAGGAAAACAAACCGATGATCGACTGGCCAGAAGAGAGATACATAGAACGATTTGTATCAGGATACCAGACTAATCATGCGGTCTTACGATCCATCAAAATGGAAGACAAAACCGCAGCTATTTTCTGCGGTTCCTGATTATGTTGATAAAGAGACATGAAAGGGGGAGATATTTAGAATCATGCATCAACCCGAGCTTCGTAATCTGTGATAGACGCTCCCATTTAAAGACTTCACTGCCGGAGTCACGGAAGGTCGTCAGAGAGGTGTAAAGCACAGTACTGCTCGCAATAAGTTTTAGATGCATCATTGCAGATAGGGTTACTGGGAGTTTTCAGGGATGATGCACCATGAACAGCATTTCAATTGCAAGCGGAAAGAGTCCAAAAGGTCTGATTGTGTCATTCAAAAATGTCCCATTACACGTGATCGACGATGAGTGACAGTGCAACGCTCAACGTAACTTCAACGTTAACGTTTAACGGCCATGTCGACGACGGCTGAGGCAGCAGCACAACTCATCTACCCTGCCAATGTCCAGGCAAATGCTTGCCTCACAAATGTCAAGTTTCTCTCAGCCTGCTTCGCTGGCGCAGCCGCGGGTATCCTTGGCCTTGAGAACTGGCTTGGCTTCGCTTTTTTCCTTGCCTCCACATTCATCACTTCTGTCTCGATCTATAACATCAACTGCCGCAGGCGGCCTGCCAAATATATCCAAGGGGGTCTGGCTGAGCTTGTTAATCCCGGGCAGGACAACATTTTCACTTTCATACTTGTTTGGACCCTGTTCTATGGTAAGTCCGGTGATTTGCACAGAAGGTTAGGACCACGCGGACTCACCGGGACTTTTTGTTTGGTTTATGCTTAGGTATCGTACATGGTGAGATGCCGCCTGCAATCCTTTTCGCCGTACATATGGACTTATCATCTCTTCTCGGCGATCAAGTGTACGACTAATCTTCGCGCTATACTTGGGTTTCCGGTATGGTATTGCCCCTTTGTACTTTTATCGTGGGTTTCCGCTCGCTCCTAGGCCTTTATGCTTGTTGACGAAATACTGTTAGCGTCTAGTGACATGCAAGAGCGTACTCAGATCTATTAGGATCGATTGTCGTCGATTTTTGCAATGTATTGAGTGAGGTATTGTAGTCCTCCTGTCAGTAAGGATCACCAATCGATCGATAGCCTTCAACACAAGCGGCCGGACCACAGATGGAACGAGCCAGTCCTTAGAAGGTTGTCCTATATTTTCTTTTCGTTTCAGTCCCGTTCCCATCAGTCGGATCGGGGGCAGGATCTGACACGTGGAGCGTGCCACGCGCCGACCATACAGACACGTGGCAACATTGGTGGCTGTGTGGCATCCGTTCCGGACTTCCTTCCAGGTGCAGAAAAGAGAGCGATGTTGAAATATTGTCTGATCACATTCACTACCTCCCCACTCACATAGAAGATATCTGAACGATGCCTGACGCTCATATTCTCCTTCAATATGGTGATGACCCCTTCAACAACGCCTTCTATGACCTAGAAGGACGAAGAGCTTTCACCATGTGCGTCTACCACCAAAAATTCAAATCTACAGCTGTCCGTCTAACTTTTGCTTGTGACCATAGTGCCTCGGTATGCTTTGCTCCTGTAATGTAGCAACATCATGTCACGTCTCATCCAGGCTGGGGGCCATCCGAACGCCGTCTTCAGACTAACACGCGAGCCTGCATGGTCACAACGACATCCGTCTATCATGGGACCAGGAAAGTCCTACTTCTATTTCGGGCCAGAATATGCGCCAGGTTACATAATATATGGCAATAATCGCAACACACTACCAATGCCCCATTTTCTACGACAGCAGCGCGAAGGCAGCACGTGCGTATCAAGCTCACACTGAATGCTGAGCTTTATTTTCGTCTTCTCATGGATGTTCGGCGTACCTGACGCCGGTTTCCCAAGGTCACGCTACTTCACTTCACAAGCTGGAAAAGATTACAAGTGGCGAATCTCTCCGTTGCGCATGGAGGTGTGTCTTCTCCTCGCATCTTTGTCGCCTTGAAAAAAATCTTTTTCGGTGCTCTAGCTTTTCGATGGCCGCACAGTCCTTGCAGCGTGGGAGCTGAGCCATCCAGATGATGAGTTCCACGCCCGACTAATTATAAAACCTCCCGGAATTCCTGTCGTCACCGAAATCGTAACAACTCTAGCAATGAATAGAATGGCCCAAGTACTTCGATGGGTACTGTAGCAGGCTCTCACGCTCATATCGTCTCTCCTGACCATCTACCATTACCATGCCTTCTTCATTTGGTGATTGTATGTATGCAACCCCATTATGAACAAATCACTCACTACGTATATACATGACATAGCTCATTCCCTTCTTCGTCCGGATCTTTCCCCGCGTGTAGCATTACCCTTGCAGATCTATTCATTCTCACAACCTCCCAAGATATCTGATGTTCTATCATCTATCTTCAACCTAATCAGCTGAGAGCAGGAACATACAGCGAGAACCTGTCATTAAAGCCGCGGCTTCTCCCAAGTACAAATCCTAGATTCACTTGTCCTCTTCCTTCTGCGAGAGCTCCTCTCGTATTTCTAATAAGCGCCCCCACTCCGGTTCGTCTTCGAAGTCTCGCGTGCGACCCATGAACGACCGTACAATGCTGCGGCCGTGCAATTGCCACTTACTTTCTTCCACACGTGGGCCAAAATTCTTTAGCACATCGACAATATCCTCTACCTCTCCAAGAGCTTCACGCCACCGCTCCAGATTCGTCTCACCACTTTGCATAGTCCCCGCCACCCCGGTTCGATACCCATCCAGATATGCTTTGATAGCTTCTTCCCATCGACCCTCCCACGTGAGCAGCCGAGCATAGGCACGAAAAATCCGCGGAGACGAGACGCGAGGTAGTAAAATTCGCTCAAACAGCCTGCTAACACTGCCTAGTAATCCGCGTCCCTCATTTGGATCCAGTGCCGCCGAGGCCTCACCACCCTCAGTCCCTTTGTCTTCGGGGTTCGTCGGCGCTCGTGTGACGGCGGCGACCAGGCGCTCGAGAACTTCGATATCCACCGAGTCTGCACCCACTTTGTCGCTTGTCTCCTCTACTACACGACCGAGAGCACGACATGACTCGGCGAGTTCACCGACGTCCATTGCGACAACCATGTAATTAGACCACATGCGCCAATTATCATAACTGAATTTCAGACCCTGTTTGAGTGCGCGGAAGGCCAGAAGCTTGTTGGAGAAGGCAATCGATTTCACGGTTTCTCCCGCCGAGCTTTCATGGGTACCGTCAGCCTAAGAAAGTAAGTTGTGCCAGGATCAGAAAGATATTATTGGATAAACCCATATGGTGTGGCGTGTGCTCACCTCGTCATCTGAGGCCTTCTTACCTGAGGTTGTCCCAATTCGGAGATACATACTCGCAAGGTTATTCCAGCTCTCTGCATCGTCCTCATCAATAGCGACACAGCGTGCGAAGGCATTCTTCGCCTCTTCCCAATCCTCCACACGCATGGCCGCACATCCGAGTATAAACCACGACCGTGAAATAAGAGGATTGATCGCTACGGCGCGTTTGAGGCAAGTGATAGCATCGGTAAACTTAGCACGAGAAAAGTAGTACCCCCCGAGTGCACGCATCGCACGCGCGGAGCTGCCTTTGGAAATTTTCCACGCACGCTCATAGTGTTCAACCGCATTGTTGGGCTCTAAATCACCCAATATACACCACAACTTCGCCTCTCGCGCGTTGTCGTGGATCTCACGCCTGTTGACAGATGCAATTTTTCCTCTCGAGACTATTTCCTCCGCCTCCGCCTTTCGGCCTTCTAGGAGATCTCGCACGATGGATATCCCCTTCTCTGGTCGCTCAAGCGTAACCCAACACTTGACAACTTCCTCCCACATCTCCAGCTTCTCGAAGATTTCAAGAGCTGAGCGCACAACTCCCAGGCTCAGGAAGCGCAGCGCGAGCTCTCGCTCGAGCTCCCATTTGCTTGGGAGAAGGATGGAGTGGAAATAAAGCAGTCGTTCCTGCAGGGTGGAGTCCGCGGTCGGCATTTGATCAATCAGTGCCTGCAATTGTAATGTTGATCGTTCAACCGTGCGTGTGCGTGATGATTCGAGTCGCGACCGAAGGAGAAGTGCCATCGTATGAACAGACCAATTTCGGGGATGGGATATTACTCGTGATATGTAGGGCGTCATCTGTTCATTCGTGAGGCCATGAGATGGTGACGTATTTTTTACGTTAAGGCACATGGCCAGAAGGATGCATTGGTCAAGTGGGTGAAGCGGCGGCTGGGAAGAAGGGTTTATGTGATTAAGACGAGAGTTTGGCGCAGATGGACTCGAGGAAGTGAATTCAGTCTGCTCCAAGAGTGTGTCATCATTGAGAGCGATGGTTTCAGGGATATTGGGCTCGGGCTTCTTTGCGTCCCTCTCTTCCGTAATATCAGAGGAGCATATCGTAGTATCATCATCGGACAGGTGACTCTCTGCCAACAAGACAAGTTGGCTGAGATCCGATTGTTGAAACTTGGTCCTTTTGCCAAGGGCACCTGTGAGCTCGTACTCCAGACCTGTGGTTTTTGCCGCTTGGACAAAGAGGTCAGCCGCTGATCGATCCTGAGAGAGCTGATGCTCCAGTAAACCCTCTTCCAAAATCAGGCGACCGGTAAGGTCGGGCTCGGCTGAAAGACTCGCTTTTAATGGCTCTAAGCCCATCATCAATCCGGAGGGTTGAGGCACAGGTTCATCAAGTACTTGCTGGTGGACAAAGGCCACGCGCAGCCTCCACCATGAAGCTGATTGACAGTGGTCGTAAGGAAGGGCCAATACAATCTGTGCAAGGCGAAGGAAAGCTGCAACTTTCGTAAGATGGTACGCGGGCTCGCCGCCTTGCGCGAGCTCCGATATAGCCTTCCTGTTGATTGACTCTTCGGTTACAGCTGCTGATTCCACCGATATGACTTCGAGAGGCTGTACATCCAGATCAGGGCCCGTCCAATTCAGTTGTACAAATGCATGGAGGCAAGCGATGGCTAGTGTCAACCGTAAAAGTTCAGCGTCAGCAGGTCCAGCGGAGACACGAGGATTTAGGTCAAAGGCCTGATTGAAAGGCGAATCAAGATTGCCTGATTGGACGTGGAATAGCTCACGAGAAGAGGGAGAAGTCAATGCATCACGAAACCTGCCTTCAACGACAGCTTTGGCGAGATCAGCAACAGGACCAGAAACGTCCTGCATTTGAGCAGGCCATCTACCTCTCAGAAGAGCCTTTTCGATAGTAGAAACGCTCGAACTCATTGAGATATGTTGTGCAATTGATCGCGCTTGGGATTTTTTTGGATATCGTGTCATGTGACGTCTTCTAATCTTATCAGCTCCCACATAAGTACCAAAAAAGGGAATCCTTATCCACCCCTTCTTCGCCACAGCAGTGGAAGGTCTCGAGAATTGACCTCCGCGGTCCTGTGTCAAAGAATCTCATCCGTCCTACACTGACTTCTTTCTCATTCTTGCCTAGCAGCAAGAAAATATTTCCATCCGATCTCCCAGGAGATCCGAGTATAAGGATCGATACTGAGAGGAGACGAAGTTCCAGGGAATGTCATGCTTCATGATGTGCTCCAAAAACTTCTCACAACTCCTGTGATCTTCGTATCGATTCTCCAGTGTGAACGGACTCAATTAACACCGGCAGTTAGCAAGCCCAGATCAATAACATTATGTGGAGAATCATCCTCAAAAAGTTCAAGATACGAATACGGCTAATGCTAGTACGGCGGAGATCCACTTTATTTTCAATAAAATAAAAACCGAATACGATTACCATTGACGATTGCGGCAAGTCCCTTATCTCACCGTCGAGCCGGCAGTCTGGATCCTGGGTATGGCCTCTTTCGTATGACTCTCACAGTCCATTTGGGCAGGTTCAAGCGAACTCTTGAAGGGATTACCCGCAATAAAGCGTACTCCGGCCAGAAACAATTTCCGGAGGTGTTTATGGAGCTTGTGAACCGTCATAGACACGAACCAATGTAAATATTGATTTTTTACGTATGTGCTTCGCCCAAGACCTCCCATGTGAAGCCGACCCTGGCTAGCTGAATGTCGATGTTTGCGCACGTGGAAACCGCCGGCATAATGCCGACTCTGCCGAGATTCTTGAAAATACAAGGACACACATGATCTCTATTTTCCGAAAGGACCGCGCCAGATCTTTTTTTGGACATGCCTCGTCTTCCGACTGTTTACGATTTCGCGAGTCTTCGCTTGCACCCTGACGGTTCTCAGGTTCAGCAGAGTGCTTCTCAGAATCAGAAGTCGCGATATGCAGCTAGGGTAGTACAGGATTCCCGAGGCAATTGGTTTGCGCGTGACGCTGCTGGAACAGGAGTTGTGGGGAGGTATAGAAAGGAGAAGCAGGTGAAGAATGTGAAGCAAGAGTGTGAGGAGCAATGGAACGATATATGTGAGGAAGAGCCATCTAAGAGCAGAGGAAAGGGCGAGGAAGGGACGACAGGACAAAAGCCCGCAAAACGCCAGAAATTCTTTGAAGACTATGGTTTTCTTACGCCTACAGCTTCAGAGGGGTCTGACCGCACACATGCACTTCCTTCTTCTGTAATTCCATCTTTGTCGTCTAGTGGTAATTTTCGAATTTATTTGTCCCTTCTAGGACCTACTCAAATCCATACACTATTTTGCAAGCTCGTACTATCACGAGCGGGGACAGTTGTTCAATGCTTCGAAAGAGTATCGTCAGAAGAGGAAGCAGAACAGATTAAAAAGACTTGGGCTACAGAAAAAGGTCAAGCCAGATCGCGAAGGTTCTGAGGAATTGGATGAAGATTCTGAGCAAGACGAAGCAAAACCACCGAAAAGAGGTGGTAGGACAAAGGGGGTCGGAAGGATAATCTATCGGAAAGACATGTACAAGATATTGGATGGCTCTGCGCTGATGGCGATAGGTATGTTGGACTTGCGTAATTTGCTTAACAAGGCT
>JABAJZ010007006.1:0-16538 GCA_018857265.1 Termitomyces sp. T32_za158 | reverse complement strand
GACTTACCTTACCGACTTTTCTTTTCTCATTAGATAGTTCAAGTCGCAGCCTTACCGACAGCAGTCGCTAAGAGCATTGCGCAACTCTCTCAAAGGGGTTTTCCGCTATGATGATTTACTGAGCGTTCCCCTCAAGTCCTATTTTGCCAACCAAGCCTTTGCCGCTAAGTCCTTACTTATCTTCTTCAAACTTACTTTACTTTACTATGCTTTTCACACATTTTCAACCTTTCAATCAGACTGTCCAAAACGCGCTGATGTATAATGCAAGTCCAAACTAATATTGTACAGATCGTTACGTCCAATGTAAATAAATGTCCAAAATTGTTCATGGGTCCAAGAAGGAGCCAGGCGGAAGTGGGAAGAGGGTCACAAAGGGTTGTTGAAGGTGGGCCTCGTTTGCTTGCCGCCACTCCAGCGCCTCGGCACAGTCGGCCTGGGACCGCTCCAAGATATCCACACTGCGCTCCATGATCCTCTTGCGCAAACGCAGACCCTCCATCTCCAACGCCGCCGCCCGCATGTCCTTCCTCAACACTGCGGTTATCCCTTCCACTTTCTCTTTTGCTGCCTCAATGTATTTTGCAGGGCGGAGGGCAGAGATTGGGTAGTCCAAGGCCTTCCCGAGCCAAATGAACTCTTGACTGTTAACGCAAGGAGTCGGCAAAGGCACGTAGTTCGGCTGGACCTACTGATAGTCGTTAAGCGAAGGACGGTAAGAGAAAAGACTTGACTCACCGCACGAAGGGGCACCACCGGCACCTCAGATGAAGACTCAGATGAGTTGGACGACTCAGCCGCTTCCTCGGGTTCACTCTGCACTGCGGCCACACTTGGCGACTCTGGCTCGGAAAGGACCACACCACCAGGACAAAGGACGGACTCGACGGGATCAACAGGAATGGTCTGCCAACTGGGACCTGCTACTGGAGGTGTCTCTTCCTGACAGGGGATGGTCTTGGCCCCTTTTCAACTGGCAGTACCGCTTCTTGATTGCTTGGCGGGTCGCTTGTCTCCAGAAGTAGAGGCCCATTGTTTGCGAGGCGTAAAGGGCGCCTTCCCCTTACCTTTGGGAGTGGAGGGCGCTAAGTCAACCACGTCCACTACACATCCCGACTCCTGTGTGGTCGGTAACACCAAGCTTGAAACGCTAATTGAGATGGCCTTTCCCGCCGCCGACAACTTCCTCTGCTCCAAAACAAACGCCCTAGCCCGCCAAACTAGTACCGCCTTCTTGAAGTTGCGTTGAACGTGGGAATTGACCTTGCTGCATTCATGGGACTTTCGACCGGAAATAGTGCAAGCCCTTTTGAGGGCGTCGCAACGGTGGCAGGGCTGGGCACCGGTTGGGTACCAGCAGCATTTGGGGTTGTTGTTGGCCCAACATTTGTCACACTAGAGAAGTTAGCGACGTTGAGACGGGAAGAAAAAGTACTTACCGACCCTTTCCATGCTTTGCAATCGTCACGAGCGGCGAGAGAAGCGGTCTTCTTTCCCTTGACTCCCGGCACGTTCTCTCCTGCACGTTGGTTGTTGTCCAGGATTACTTCATCCCAATGGGGTACCAACAGATTGCGCAGTTGGGCATCGGTAAAAGTGGTTGCAGCAGGCAGCTACCATGAAATATTAGTCGCTAAGTCGTTTCTGTCAAAAGAATGAAGTTACTGACCTCGTATTGAGGCACCACCTTCTGAGTGCGCCGCTTGGAAGGGGTGGTGGACTTGGAGGCCCTTTTGATCACTGCTGGCAAACGGCCACTACCGCCAGTGGTCGGCACTTTCTTGGGTGTGACCGGTACCTTGTCTTCATCGTCGGCATTGTCCTCATCCTCGGGAGCCTCGGACTCCTCCGCTGGCTCTGCTGCCGCCTCCACCTCTGCCGCCGTCTCTCCCGTCTCTACTGCCTCACCGCTGCTTGCTGCACCCTCCTCTCCCACCTCCAAGAATCCTGCTGCCCATGCGTCTGCTGTGCGCTTGGCTGAGAATTCAGCCAAGACACGTCTCCGCTCCTCCAACAACTCTGCCTCGCGTTCTGCCAACATTATGGCTGCGCTTTGGGCGGCAGCCTCCGCCCACTGATGTTCTTGACATGCCAGGTCCATCTGGACCAGGGGCTTGACGTAGGCAGCGACTTTGCTGTCAGAGGAAAGTTCAGTCCATAACTAGCAACAACAATGGGTTAGTACTTACGGGGCTGGCAGATTGCTTACCGTGAACGGCCCATCATCCGCCAATAGAGAGGCAAGCTGCTCATCTATTGACGGAGGGGCGGGAGCCTACCGACCATAGTTAGCGACTGTCGGTAAGGGAAAAAGTCAAAACTTACAAAATTGGCCTCAAAGGGCGCAAGCCATGCCGCACCCGCATTCTCCACATATCGCACGATACACCATTCCCGCAGCTCATGCTCTTGACTCCAAGTAACCTCCGCCGCCTGACCCTTATGCCACAGCCACTTCTTGAAGACCTTCATCGCGCCCACTACCGTCTTCTGGTCGGCACCCGTACCAACATTGGCAAGAGAAGCGAGAAACATGTCCAGCTTCGGGACAAAGGCCTGAGCAGCGAGGACAGCTGGAGAGATGAGCAAAGTGGAGGCTGAAGGAGAAGACATTTGGAGAGATACTAAAGTGAGGCATAACCAGTGGCGCAATCTGCTTTTATACAGGTCAGTAGCGCATGGACCATGGCGGCGCACAGACCAGGCACGTGATTTCTGACTTTAACTGAGGACAGTTAATTTTTCAAGTTGGAGGGAGATGATGAGCCTTGGTCTGTCTGCCACGCCAATATCCAGCAAGTAGACAACACATACGCACACACAAAAGCACGCAACCACCACGAGGCGGCAAGCCACCTGCCGCACCATGTGACATCACAAGACTTAGCGCCCACCCAACTACGCATCAGCCGCCCCAGGCACCTGTGGCGCATCGCAATTAAAATCAAAATGGTTAGGTTATGCAGGGCTGATGGTCATTTTCCCTGCCAGTAGGAAGCTTCGACTTCGATGCCAATCAACGCCACATTTTTATATGTATAGAAGCTTGGTAAATTTTCTTGAAATCTTTTTCTTGCCGACTCGTGGGCGCCACAAGATCGCCACGACTTCTCTAGTAGAAAATTTTATGAATGATTACTATATGGTTACCGACTCGGACTAGTATATAAAGTGTAACTAGCTACCACTAAAAAACAACGAACTTCACCCACAAGTTCACTCCTCCGTACACTTCAGAGCTCAAAAGGCTTAGCGCACTTAGGTTGGCAGACTTAAGTTGTGATAAAGTCCTTTACTTTGCATCTCGCGTTTACCGACTAGTACTACCAACAGTACTACCGCCTTCGGGTCGCCATCTCAGGTGACCACTTGCGATGAAGTTTAGCGACTCCATATACCGACTCATCATTGCTAGCGCCTCGAGTGCGCTAGCAGTTCATTGTTTTGTTAAGTTCCTCCCACCTCTTTACCAACTTTACCGCTGCTGCTTCCCCCGAGGGACTGGGACTCTGACCGGGACTCTCACACATCAACTTACCGCGCGCCCAACGCTAAATTGGATTTGGGCGTCATCACCGGCAATCAACAATTGGAAGCAGCCAATCAAGGTACCATGGACCCAGTCCTGGATCAAGATCAAGATATACCCAATTTAGCCAATCTCACGTCTTTGCAGGACATTGAACACCTATTGACTGCTACTTGTGAACTCAAAGACTATCCTTCAATGCCAGATATCAGCAACAAACCTTGTACCTGGGCCGAGGCAAAGCATTCTAGTGATGCCAGCCATTGGGAGGCAGCATACCAGGACAAACTATGCTCTCTACGAGATATGGGCGTATATTAGCTTGTGCCCCACTCAGCAGTACCAGCTGGCCAGAAAGTTAGATCAGGGTGCCCCATCTTTAGAATCAAATGAGACAAGCATGGAAACGTGGTCAGTTTCAAAGTCAGACTAGTATTCAGAGGTCATGAACAAGTATACGGTCATGACTTCACTAAACTACATCACCTACAGCATGCATGGAATCATGGAGAATTTTGCTCCACCTAGTGGCTACAAAAGGCTGGGATGCTACCCAGATCAATGTAAAAACAGCATTCCTTTACAGCATTCTCCCCAAAGACAAGGTATAATACATGAAACAGCCCGACGGATTTGAGGAAGAGGGTAAGGAGGATTGGGTCTGGATGTTGGTGAGAGGACTATATGGTATGAATTCACTGATTCTGACTGGCCCAGCTGCCCCAATACCCAATGCAGCATTGGAGGATACATGTGGAGCTTTGGAACTGGCGCAGTGTCATGGGCCGTCAGGAAACAGCACACAGTAGCTGCCTCATCATGCAAGGTGGAATACATGGCTGCTTTTGAGTGCTCTCAGGAATGTATCTGGCTTTGGGCCCTGTTAAAAAGTATCAGACTCAAACTCACAAACCAACCAACTCAGATGGTTTGCAACAACGATTCTGCGATTGCTCTATCTGAAGATCCTCTTCTACATGCACACATAAAACATGTGGATATCAAGTATCATTTTATCCGTGAATGAGTCCAGTCTAATGAACTCACTCTACTTTGAGTTCCCTCCAAGGAAAATACCATGGATATCTTTACAAAGGCCCTCCCTACACCGGGGTTTACATATCTGCATCCCCGTCTTGGTCTTTAATAGGACTCCATGATCCCATGTGAGGAGGAGCGTCTGGGTGAGGAGGAGTGTTAGCATTTCCATTGTTACAATATCACACCAGTCACTCGCTTATCACAACTATACTGGCTAATCACACAGGGCCACTTGCCACCATTGCCAGTGCTTTGTGCCACATTTCTCATTCTCCTCAATGTACTCTCATTGTTCACAATATATATATATATTCAACTACATTAGACAATTCCCTCAGCCAATTATACCGGACTGAGGGGTGAGTAACTGCACGTACCATTCTAATACTTACAAACTGACTGTGTCCATAGAGTAAACTTACATTTGTTCTTAGGTACAGTCTAATCTCAGTTGATTATCCCGGACTGAGAGAGTAAACTTACGTTTGTCCTTAGGTCTGATTTCTAACACTCTTTGCCTAGCCAGGGACAATCTCACTTTGGACAACTTATATATATACGAGAAAATTACTTGAACCCCCTCAGTCGATTGCACTATGACTGAGAGTGAGTTCGTTATACAATACAGACAATACAATTACTTACAGACCTATAGATATAACACTTACGTTGTGCTGTCTGTAGGTGTAACATTTCAACATGGAGATACTTTGCTAGCACCACTGCATGTTTACACAAATACAGCGCAAACAAGTAACTGCTCCATCTGCCCATGACTTTGACCACTTCCAGTAATATGCCTCTTAGCAGATACTCCAGCAACAAGCTTATATGTATGCCATGGAATTGCAAGTAGTGATGTGCATGGCCCAGCTTCAGGCCCATCAGCCAGGCCAAGCTGGGCCTATATGAGCCAGGTCTAGCCAGGCCACAGGAGGAAGCCTGAAATTAGCTTCGCTTCAGGAAACATAGTGCGTTTCCTGAGAAAAAGGTGTCAGAAATTGAAAAACATATTTCTGACACCTTTTTTTCAAAAAACAAAAAGTAAAATATTGTGTCAGAAAATTTTAGAAAATATGTAAAATATTTTCTTAATATTTTCTTCATAAACTGATGCTTTGTTCTGGTCTTTATATTAAGAAATAATGATAGAAATAGTTGGAATGTTCTCGATTATTTTCTCAAAAAATATGTGATATCTTCCAGCATGTGTTTCTCAAAAAACTTTGTTGTATTTGTGTGTTGTATCTAGAGAAAAACTATTTATTCTACTTGAGAAACACATAGCAGGATATTTTAGAATATTTCTTAAGAAACACACAATCAAACAATGAAAAAAGGTGTCAGAAATATGTTGTTCCATTCTTCCACAAAGTACAGTACAAAGTGACATGAAAGGGCTATAGTATTGAAGACATTTCCTGGGAGCCCACCAAGAATGTTCATGCATCTGTCCTCATTTGGAAGATCCATTGCATGCACCCTGATGCACCCTGGGCTATACAAGGCATCTATCCCATCTCTTCAACCAATCTGGCTGATTCCAACCTCTTCTATTCCACACATTGAGTGGCTGCATGCTAAGGGTGCATGCTAGAGGGGGGAGGATGTCAGGGGCCCTCATTTTTCAAAGCCTCTGTGACTCTCAAGACTGCTCTAGGATGGTCCAGACATCTCTGGACCTGCTCCAGGGTTAGGGTTTAGGTGAAATCATGCTGTACAGTATGTTTCCATGTTTTTATGCCTGCCTTGATGTGCCTCTTCCCAGCAGGGAAATCCTTAGACTTGTTCTCTTTGAATTTACCTCTGCCAAGTGATTAGCTAGCTACATTTCCTGTTGTATTGTACCATTCTAATACACTTTGAATTTCCCTCTGCCAGTTGTGTGACTTAGCTGCAACTTCCAGAGGTTGCCCTTACAGCCTTGGCATAAGTTTTATCAGTGACATCTTGCAGGGTTGACACAAAAAACTGATGATGTGCTTTTTCATGCTGTGCACTGCTGAACAATGTCTAGGTCAATTGATACTCACTTGATTTCCTGGAGTTTGATTAAGAGTTTGACATATGTGATTTTAAGTATATCTTCTTTTGACTTTTCTCCAAGGGTAACAAAATGCTGAAATGCCTCCAAATGCCACTTTTCAAGATCACTACTGTAGTGAAGTGTATAGTACCAACTGTAACACATAACAGAGGTCAAAAATGTCCCTTATTTACCTCTATGTAACACATAACGGACAACCAGTTGCTATGACTTGAGCAAAAATTTCAGAGTGAAAAAAAGGTCAATTTTGACAAAATTCACCTTCTAATAACTACAATGAGTTACCTACAGCTCTCAATCTTTGCAGTAGGCCCATATATTTTTTCTTCCATACTAAAAATGATTTATGCATGAGGTCAGTGCAATAGAAATGCCAGAATTTGCCTTAGATAGCATAGTTAGTGAAGTGATTTGAGCTAACTAACAGAAAAAGTAGAATTTGTTCCTGAAAATCAACCATAACCTGTTTTATTTGGTTCAGACATGATGAAAGGCTGTCAATAAACAGCCTCACTGGGATCCAAACAGACAAGACAAAGTTCTCTTTGTTGCTTGTAGTTAGGATTATGTGTAAATAAACTATTTAATTGTGAGGCTCACCTTTGTTGCTCGTAGTTAGTATGAGCAACAAAGATGAGAAGTAAAACTTTTGAAACCAGCAGTCATGTGTTTGCAATGCAGTGTGCAATGTGTGACGCAATTAGTTGTGAGCTTGTCCAGCAAGCTTACACATGACTACTTATGTATGACACCCAGCATATTTGGGTGGGGTCTACAGCGCACTAGTCTCCTAATTGATCCTGTGTCACACATCACAAAGGCCTGGTTGCTAACACAAGACCAAATTGGAACATAATGCTCTTTGACTGGTTGGTACCATACACTTTGCTACAGTAGGCTTTTGAGTTCCAGTGCTTTGTATTCAACAACACATAGCGCTTGGATGTAATTGTTGTATAGCATTGTTATCATAGTGACTCATCAAGCTGATTTGATGTGCTGAATATCCTTTCTAATGTCTTGAGATCTTCTACATCTATTTCTTTGATGATGTTAGAATAGTATTGAACTTAACATGCAAAGTTATAGAAGTAGCCATAGAAGGCATTGACACAACACTGACATGTTTGCTCATTAAAGAATGGTTCAAGGGAGCTGTGCTCAAAAGTACATTGAAGGACATGACAATAACAATCCTGGCAGCAGAATCTAATAAAAGCAATTGGATACTTTGTGCTATTATTAGATTACCTCAATATATTGAATCAAAAGTAAGTTATCATCATCACTGACAGCTCTCTGGTCCTCATCAAGTCCATGATGGTAACAACTGGCAAAGATCCTGGCTTTGTCAAAGATTGCCCACATTTTCTTCTTAGCATAAGCAGCAGCTGCTTTCCAATGTTTTGTGCAAGGGGAAGCATCAGACCTGGTTAGTGTGCTATTCATTGGATCTCGAGCCTGTGAGTCACCATTTGATTCTTATATAGATCTTCAGCTCACTCCTGTAGAAAGGGGGTGTTTTGCAAAATGGGGTCATTGTTACATTTACAAGATTTTACTTTATTTGCATAGCAGTTGACATACTTCTGACTAAAATAATAGTTGCTCTTCTCAAAGGTTTACTTGTCACTAATATTATATTCTCTAGGAAGCTTACCATCTTCAAAAAGTTATTGCCATCTACAACAACCATGTGAGAAAACTTGAGTAGGAGTTCATACTCTAGCAGTCAAACATCATCATGCATCAGCATATGATGTACAGTATAACATGATATTAACACAAATATACCAGGTACATGCAAGGTGAGCAAGCATTAAGTGTCACAACCCCTCCTCTTTTTCTTTCTTCCTTTCATCTCTGTGCAGCCCACTTTTGCTCTTTTCTGTTGTGCCCCACTTGTAGCCATTGGCTATAGATCAATCTTGTGTAGATCATGCAGTAGCTGAATCAGACTGCAATATCAGAATTGACTAGATACATTGTGAATACAAGATGTTAGTCCTTATGTAATCTATGGATGCACATCACAGGCGTGCGTTGAGGTCTAAATACGGTTCAGTGTATGCTGTAAGTGCAAATACTACAATACAGGTAACCTTGCTGGTTACATACTCCCTCCTTAGACCATTGCACGGTCTATATACAATACATCCAGCTCAGTGCATGGGCTTGGATTTCAAGTCCAGAATGCAAGCATGATTGCTCCAATGCCATCATGTGTTGCCATAGGCAACAGCTGGCTAATGACCAAGCAGTTCCACTGCTTGACAAAACCCCAGTCCAGCTGTTCAGGGTACCCACTCAGTTACCACTGCTCAGAACAGAAGCAACTCAATGCTTACAAGCACTATCACTGCATAAAATGAGAATCCAAGAAAGGGTGTCAATTGAGACCATTGATGAGCCTTGGTCTGCCTGCTGTGCAGTATCCAGTTATTATCCACCAAGTTGACAACACACATGCACACACACACAATCACATGACCACAAGGTGGCAGAGCACCTGACACATCATGTGACAGCACAAGACTTAGCGCCTGCCTGAGTATGCATCAGCCACCCCATGCACCCATGGCACATTGCAATTAACATCAAAATAGTTAGTACACACAAAGCTGATGGTTATTTTCACTGTCAAAAAAAGCAAGGGCTTCTATTCCAGCCACTGCCACTTTTTTATATGTAGAGAACCTTTGAGTAAATTTTCCTCTTACTGACTGGCAGGTGCCACAAGTTTGCTGCGCCTTCTTTGATAAAATTTTATGGACAGTTGTTATTTCATTACTAACTTGGATTAGTATATAAACTGTACATAGATACCAATTTGAAATAACAAACTTGACCCCGTTCAAACGCTCTTCTGTACAGTTCAGAGCTCATCTTAGCACACCTGAGTCATCAGACTTGAGTGTTGTTAAGTCTTTATTTTGCATCTTTCTATTGCTGACCCAGTACTACCAACAGTACTACTGCCGGCAGGCTGCCATCTCAGGTGACCAATCTAGTTTTACTGACAGCCTTGTTACCGCCCTTCCAATAGCGGATCACCATCTCAGGCAACTATTAGCAACGTTGCTTTCCAACCTCAACTACTGACTTTCCGTTGCTAGCGCCAGTTGTGAGCCAGCTTTCATTGTTTTTGTTAAGTCCCTTCCCACCATCATATATACATTCTTGAGTGACTGGAACTTCAACTGGGACTCTTGCACAACATACACCTGTGCACCCAACACTATAGAACAATTGGGTATCATCACTATATAATACATTATGTATATTAAAACAAGAATGCTATAAAAATATGTGCTGTAATGGACAAGTGGTGTCAGTAACACATTTCAAGTTTATAACTCAAAGTTACCTAGACTATATGATAAAAGGCAAGAGGGCTTTTCAGCCTGTTTTATTGCTCAGTGGATCTCTGCCCACCTATGTTGTCTTTGTGCTCTCTCTGGTTGTGATGTTAGTCATGGAGGGAAGAGGCTCTGATTCTGTTATGGGTAGGGTTGTTGGATCCCCTGCAGCAGTATCATCTACCATGTCACAATTGGTTAGTGCAATGTTAGTTGCAGCTCCAAGAGCAGGAATTGTACCATGCACCAATGTTCTCTTCCAAAGCTGACCCACATTTGGGTCCATTTCAATGTAATAGTAGAGGCCGTTGGCCTCAGGAAATATATGAGCCATGCTTTCTTCAGTGCGTTTGAACATGAGGCAGTAGTGGTACTCTTGCCATCTGTCCTATTGAGGAACAGCCGTGGAGGTTCACCTTGACTGTCAAAGTACTTTCATTTTCAGACTCCTCAGATTTCTCACTCCAGAAAATCTTTGGAGATATCTCTGGATCTACTCTGGAGTTAGAGTTTGTGCTCTTTGATACTGCATACTGTACAGCAGTACAGCAGTGATTAATACCAATCATAACACATAATATGCCTCAAGATCAAGATCATTGCTATATAATATTTGTTTTTATACCTTCACCACCTATGTTAATGCACTGTGCCTCAGCAGAGGGATTCTAAGACTTGTATTCTCAGATTTTCCTCTGCCAAGTAATTAGCTGTATTTCTGTTGTAATGTACTACAAGCTACACAATCCATGCCTTTGGCACAGGCCAATGCATAGCTTATTGGAGGCTTTGCCCTCGAGCCCCCCCATACTCAGCCTCCATCATACCCTCACTGCATTTGGTTATAGCTGTACATATGTGTTTTTATATTCAATACTTAGATCCAACCAAAGTTTGCAAAGGAGAGGTCTCCTACTTGGTATGCTCAGATAGCTGCACATTTCTGCATAGCAGTGCACCGCTCTTTCTTTGACTCTTCCATCTCCATGCAAGTTGTGCATTGTTGGGGACACCAGGTCATACTTACCTCTCCTAGAGTCCAATCAATCTTCAGCTTGTTGGAGATAAGATTGTTGCTACAGAGCTGGATATAAGTAATGCAGGATTGGAAGAAGTGCTCTCTGGATGCATGGTCACTGTTGTATGCATTTAAAAGTGCTGTGCAGGGAATGTTGGTATGTCCCTGCATCAGAGGGCTCAGTCTTGGAGTGGTGAAGCATGGGACTAGTGTCAGAGGAGGAGGGTACAGCAGGGGCTACATGGAGGCACTTGAAGAGTGCCCAAAGGGAGTTGGATATAGTTTCAGTGGTTTGGCGGAGGGTGGAGAGTTAATGCCAGCCAGGATCCTTGAGATGTTGAAAATTTAGGGTAAAAATAGCCTCTCCAATGAGCTCAGTAATCTTGGCACTAAGATTTTACATGCTGGTGAGCAGTATGTAGAGATCACAAGTCTTGAGAACATATTCAATGAACCATGTCAAGACATTTTTGTTGGACTTTTAATTACAATCAAATTCATCAGTGAAATCACAAATTGTCACAAAACATAAACTTACCTTCTGCAGTCCTCTTAGCTGCACAACCCACCTTAAACCTTAGCATAAACATGCTCATTAGCATATTTGATATGTACTAAATAACTCAAGTCAAAAGATTGCATAGAGACTAAAACAAGAACAGTATTTTCAAGAGACTTTCTCATTTTCAGCCCTTTTAAATGATTAAGTCTCTGATTATCTCAGTGTAGCCTAAACCTATGAAAAAAGCTGATCATTGTAACATAGCTTGGCCAGCTCATCAAATTCTTTGCACCAGAGCTGTTTTACCTTGTATTTCTCCTATTTTCCCAGAATCACAACCTAATCCAGTATTATCAACAAAGCTGCAGTAGCACTGCATGTCATAGAGTATTGTAGTATGTCTGATTCCATTGACACTTTAGAAGGTCAATCATGTTATGTGAGTTTGTGAGTGTCTGTCCTTGACTTGCACAATGAATCATGAAGTGGTTGATGAATACTTCAACCTGCAAATGGGACAACAATGTGCCTATTGTTGGTTACTGTATAACATGTTGGATTTGACATTTGACAAGCAGCAAAAACAGTTTCCTCTTATTCATTCTACTTCTCTACAATGCCAATTTGCAAATTTGTACTGTTTGTACCTTCACAGTATCATTTCTGAAGAATATTTCAATGTTTTATTCATCTTATGCATAACAAGAAACTTACTCTTGGAGCTGCTTTGGGGTGTGTAACACCCTATCCATTTAGTACCAAGTTTGGAGTTAGAGAGGTCAAGACAGAAGGAACCATGTGGAGAAATGATGAGAGTATTTAGAGGATGAGAGAGTATTGTTAGAATGTTGTGTGGTACCCACATTAGAGGATTGTAATTGGAAGAAGACAAGATCCAACCATCTAAAGTAGAATGCCATAGGTTGTTATATTCAGTGCTATTCAAGGCCTCATCAAGTGAAAATGCAAAAGATCTGATTGAATTAGTGTGATCTTGAAACTCCTGCACTTGGTTAGTAATTAAAACATCCCAAACTCGTATGGATTTGTCACAAGATCCAGATACAATTTGGGTCCCATTGGGAGAAAAAGCAATAGAAGTAACAGAGTGTGTGTGACCTTGCAACTCCAGCATTTGTTTACCAGTCAATGCATCCCATACCCGTACAGAATTGTCACTAGATCCAGATACAATTTTGGTTCCATCAGGTGAAAATGCAACAGATCTGATTGAATCTGCATGACCTTGAAGTTCATGCACTTGTCTACCAGTTAAGACATTCCATACCCGTACAGAATTGTCATAAGATCCAGATACAACCTGAGTCCCATCAGGTGAAAATGCAACAGATGTGATTAAGCCAATGTGACCTTGGAACTTCTTCACTTGTTTACCAGTTACAAGATCCCACACCTGTAAAGATTTATCACCAGATCCAGAAACAATTTGGCTCCCAGTAGTTGAGAAAGCAACAGATGTAACCCAATTAGTGTGACCTTGGAACTCCTGTACTTCTGTACCAATCAAGACATTCCACACTCTTACAGAATTGTCATGAGATCCAGATATAATTTGAGTCCCATCAGGTGAAAATGCAACAGATTTGATTGACCCACTATGACCTTGGAACTCTTGTACTTGTTTGCCAGTCAAGACATTCCATACTTGTACAGATTTGTCATCAGATCCAGACACAATTTGGGTCCCATTAGGAGAAAATGCAACAGATCTGATTGAGTCACTATGACCTTGGAACTTCTGCACTTGTGTACCAGTCAGGACATCCCAGACTTGTACAGAATTGTCATCTGATCCAGATGCAATTTGGCTCCCATTGGGTGAAAATGCAACAGATGTTACCCAATTAGTGTGACCTTGGAACTCTTGCTGCACTTGTTTACTAGTCAAGACTTCCCACACTTGTATAGAATTGTCATGAGATCCAGATACAATTTGAGTGCCATTAGGTGAAAATGCAACTGATGTAACTGACTCACTATGACCTTGGTACCCTTGTACTGGTTTACCAGTCAAGGCATCCCATACTTGTACAGATTTGTCACCAGATCCAGATACAATTTGGGTCCCATTAGGTGAAAATGCAACAGATGTGACCCAATCAGTGTGACCTTGTAACTTTTGCATTTGTGTACCAGTCAAGACATCCCAAACTTGTACAGATTTGTCATGAGATCCAGATACAATTTGAGTTCCATCAGGTGAAAATGCAACAGATGTAATTGACTCAGTGTGACCTTTCAGCACGTGCACTTGTTTACCAGCCAAAACATCCCACACTTGTACAGAATTGTCATCTGATCCAGATACAATTTGAGTCCCACTGGGTGAAAATGCAACAGATGTGACCCAATCAGTGTGACCTTGTAACTTCTGCACTTGTTCATTGGTTGAGACATCCCATACTTGTATAGATTTGTCTCCTGATCCAGATACAACTTGGCTTCCATCCGGTGAAAATGTAACACATGTGACCCAATTATTATGACCTTGGAACTTCTGCACTTGTGTACCAGTCAGGATATCCCATACTTGTACATAATTGTCACCAGATCCAGACACAATTTTGGTTCCATCAGGTGAAAAAGCAACAGATGTGACTGGAAGTGTATGACCTTGAAACTCCTGCACTTGTTTACCAGTTAAGGCATTCCACACTTGTACAGAATTGTCAAAAGATCCAGACAAAATTTGGGTCCCATCTGGTAAAAAAGCAACAGATGCAACTAAAGTATTACAATTTAATATAAGCAAGGGTGTTTCCATTTTGTATCCCTCAATTAATGGTATAAATTTGAATTGACTTTTCCATTTTTTAAGAATTCTAGTGCCTGCCCATGTTGCTAAAGCAGAAATATAAAGATGAGGAGTTGACAATGATGCTCTATTTGCACTAAAATATGCAGCAAAGTTTGCAGCATCATGAAGATCTTTGACTATATTTGATGCTTTTGATCTAGACTTCTCAAACTGATTAGCATAGCAAAACAAATAACTAGTCTAGATGCCTCACCTTAGAATCTCCAATAACTTGAGCCACTTGTTGAAGACTTGTTTTACAAGTGTAAGCTAATTGCAGAAGATTCATAGTTTCTATCCAGAAAAGAAGCTTTTCATTGAGAAACTTCCAAATATTGTCTGCAAAATGCTTAAATCTGGACTCTACATCACTAGCCATGGCTTTGGTCATGTGATGAGCCCAATATCTACATGCATATTTCAATTCACTAGTAATTTTGTCTTTTTTCCTGTCAAGATCAGGCACTTGGTCATCAAATAAATATGATGACTCTAAATCACAAATATTGAATTTAAGCCCTGTGATCATGATTTCAAAACAGCAAGTAGTGAGTAATTCATGATGAGCACCAGCATCACAAGATATATCCAGAGTATGCCCTTGCACAGTGAATTTCAAGCCTTGATTAAGAATAAAGTCAGGAAAGGATGCATGATACCAAAAAATGCAATCATTCTTGACAAAAAGAACTGCATGGAGCTTTTCAACAACATTGTTGGCCTGATCTATATCTTTAGAGTTGACAAGTGCGGCAGCAAGATTTGAAGAAATACGCTCTTCTGCACAAAGAAAAGTGTGCAGAATTCTCAATCGAGCATTTAAATCATTATTTTCAAAGCCAATGAAAGCTTCAGATAGAATTTGACAATAAATTTCCTCAACGTGTGAAAACTGATTCGATAGTGCAAAACTAGGTTGAAGAAGCTTGTTCAATTTTTTTGCTGTTCCTTTATACTAGATCCTTCAGGGTGAGATATGTATTTAACTGCAGTTGAAGCATAGATAAAGAGGCCATCTGCCTTTCTTGCCAAGTTGACAAGTTTAGAATCGTTTTGAAGTTTTGAAAGATTAGAATACAAATATTTGTAAATATCTTCTTGGACATTTTCCTTGGGAACATGATAAATATGACAAACAGCATGTAAGGTGAATGATTCACATAAATGAGCAAGATCAGGATCTGGTCTACTTGTAACAAGGAATTTGAGACCAGACAAGAAACCAGCATTGATCATTGTGAGAAGTTCTTTAAGAAAAGCTGCTCCTTTTCTTCCTTCAATCTCATCTAAAGCATCAATAACAATGAGGTATGTTGTAAGATGAGTAGCATCTTTATTCATAAACTTCTGCCATGGAATGATTAAAAGATCTTTCATCTGCCTTGAAAAATCATCAAAAGAGTCAAATCTAGAACTATTATGCAGAAAATGTGCAAATGATCCAGAGTTTTGAGCAAGCTGATACACAAGTGTTGGAATGATGAATTGCTGACGCTTTGTTTCATTGAACTGTCGAGAGCAGAAGAATGTGGCCTGAAGATTGCAAAAAATCTTATTAACTTCTTGATCAAAATACTGAGCCACAGTGTATGCAATTGTTGATTTTCCTGAACCTGCTTGGCCAGTTAACCAGAAGACATGAGGTGATTTTGGTGTTGTATCTTGTGCCCATTGATAGATCTTTTCAAGAATAGAAACACGAGTGTTTGGAGTACAAGGTCCACGAGGAAACTTTGTTTCATCTTCTAAATTGGCATTATAAATTGCTTTTCGTGACCAAGGCCAGTCTTTGAGTTGGTTTTGCTAGTAGTGACATTAATTTATAATTAATACTCAAGCTAACAATTCACATACTCCATGTTTCTTCAACATTGCAAGTGTATCTCTTTTGATACTCAGCATGATCTTGAGCTAAAAAAAACCCATGCAGTATTGAGATGTCTAATTAGTATAGCATTTTGATGAACATACATGAAAGTCCTTTGTACTCTCCTCAACATTTCTAAGAATCCTTTGGATTTCTGCCTTAACTTGCTCATTTTCCAAAATGTTTCTCCATAATCTGTTATTCTCCAATTTGTGAAGCTCAGAAAGATCTTGAAGAATAATCCTGCATCTTTTCAGAAAGATAAGCAATAACGATTGAGAATCATGCACACCTTGCAAAATCTTCTTTCATCTTTGTTGAGGCAATATCTGCCATATCATCACTGCTAAAAAATGC
>JABAJZ010007005.1:0-14499 GCA_018857265.1 Termitomyces sp. T32_za158 | reverse complement strand
AAGAACGGATCTCCACCAAATCCCTCCCAATTACGTCCGCCTTGCGCGATACGTCCCATGTTCATCATAGGTCCCAGAGCAACGTGAATACCTTTGCCCTTGTGCTCCTGACCCATAGCGTAGCCGCGGGCACGGATAAGACGTCGGTTAAAGCTTAAATATCATAATATAAGCAAATTAAATCTGACTTGCAGCTGGAATATAAGGGAACCCACGTGGCTGCTGTGTTGATGCCGGTAGGGAACGAGGTAATGAAGTCTGCAAATCGGACACCTAAAGGTGCATCCTTTGGAAATAGTGTGAGAAGCGATACAATCTTTTTCGACAGAGTTTACGTTACATACCTCAAGACAGATACCAGGCCAACCGCGTCCTGTGATAGGTTCGATTGCAGGAATATTACCCTAATTGACATAGATCACATCAATTTTGTCAAGAATGAATGCGAATAGCATACGACGCAGCGACCATTCATCCAACCCACTCCAGTACCTATACTGATCTTCTCATCGAGAGTGAAATCGCTGATCTATCAAAAGAACATCAGAAGGAAGAATGTTCAAGTGAGCTTCGAATCAGTTAGATGTTGACAATATTTAGAATGCACGTTTCAACGTTGTGGGAACTTCGCCAGCAACAATATCTTGTATATGGCACATCGAACGGCCGAAGCTCGCAACAAGACGCATATGTCCGCACATTGTATATGACAATCGTGGCGTACGCGGCACAGGGTCGGCAAGGAATTTATACATAAAGCGCACCTTGTCTTTAGCTTTAGCATAGGCCGCGGCCCAAGCCGGAGCAAAGTCTGGGACCAAAGGAGAGTCGAGCTGCAGAAACGTGCTCAATATCGTTGAATCAGACTGAAATCTCAACCGTACTTACCGATGGCGGACTGTTAGGATCAGTCGCTGGAAACACGCCAGGAACAGAGCTTTGTGATGGAGTAGGGAACGGAGTGAATGTATAAGAAGAGATAGGAACAGTGCTTATGGAAGATAAAGTTGAAGGGGAGGATGAAATTGAAGGGGAGGATAAAGTTAAAGGGGAGGATAAAGTTAAAGGGGAGGATAAAGTTGAAGGGGAGGATGTTGTTGCCTTTGTGGCTGAAACAACCGCGGAAGATACCGATGAGACCGGGGCACTTGTAGTTGACGTTGAAAACCCGGTAAATGAGACAGAGGAGACAGGTGCTAAAGAACTGGCTGAGACTGCGATGGAAGAGGTGGGAATTGAAGAACTTGGGAGAGATGTGGTCAAGGAAGAGGTCGTAAAAACAGAGCTTTCGGACAATCCAGTCGGTGGCAGACCCACAACAGTAGTAGTAGTAGTCGGGACGGTCAATGCAGAGGAGGCTGCACTGACCGACTCTGAGATGGCACTGACGAAAGGAGTGAGGAAGAAAAGCCCTTGCATGAGCCTGTTGGAGGCGACCATGGGGATCCCTTGAACGTAACAAAACAATCCGCCCTCTATAAGCAAACTCAGAGTTTACACACGGCACATGCATGCACATATGACAGGGAAGGAAAAATCTCGATCGCGATTCTTATGTAATATCCATGATTCTGATCAATGGTTGCCGGCCGAATTTGCCGCGTTGCAAGGACACGGTCTCCAATGCTCCGGGCCACTTGCCTCCACCACTTCTCTCTGCTAAAAGCAATCATGGTCCAGCCCAAACTACATTATTGAGCACACGTTGAAGTCTTCCCGGACCTGCAGGAACGACCGGACGCGTTGCGAAGCCTTCTTCTGTAGGCGCACGTCTGATGCACATGAGCCCTTCTCGAACTGCTTTCAACGTCCTTGCGCCCATTTACTGAGCAGGTGATGTGGACCGTCCGGCATCCTTAGGACCATGGTTCTGCATGTGGAATGTATGTTACTACGTTGATTTCCGCTCAAATACCGTTTTTCGTAGTGTCAGCAGATCTTCTTGTACGATGGATAAAGATCAGATTCACAATCCCTGCCTTCCCATATCGCTCAAAGAGGCAAAATGATTCTCACAGACCGGTAATTCTCTTGATACTTACAGTGGTTTTTCTTCCTATGTCAGTTTGTTGTCTACTGATTCGGGGGCTTTGCATGACTTCGATCGCGCCATTAAAGAACCACCTTTGGAACGGCTGGACTTTCAATCTCTTGTAAATGCATGCCAAGCTCTAGGGTATAGGTCATTATCCGCATGCAAGGTTCAATGTATCTTCGAGGAACATCTGGGAAACTGTATAACTCATTGGTGACATCGGTACTTTGGAAGCCCAAACGAGTCGTGGCATCAAACACGGTACATACCCTCCCTATCTTACTGGCGGAGATCAGTAGCAGAGATTTGCACGTAGCCATTACAGAGACTCAAAAATCCGGCGATGCCTCTCTCGCCTTCGCATCTTCTATCTTGCAGTATCATATAGATGCTCAACTATAATTTTTCCGTTAAACCCGCCAAGGTCCTCCCTTACCCGCAGTTGTCGGCCAAGATCTTACGCTCGTGACCGGGCATCCTTATACAGAATACTCATGATTCACCGGGTTATGGAAGTGTTACGGAATAGCCTGTTTCTTCCTTGGAGGAACGTAACCCTATTATGAGTAACTCTGTAGTCGTGTCCCCAAAACCCGTTGATTACGGAATACTTTTGTCGGCGGAAACGGCACAGTCGGTGGGTCAAGTAGTAGTGAGAAAAGGAGTAGCACCGATCCGGGTCATTCATTTGAATATTGCCCTAACGTCTGGTCATTTGCTTGCTTTACCTATAATTATGCATCGTTCTTGATAATTTCGGAGTAACCAGTACTTCGCCCTTGTCATGGTTTCCCTTGAGCTGACTATTGCGATGATCGAATGATTTGGTAGGATTCTTGCCAACTCGTGTGCACGTGTGGTCCACATGTCTCCTCCTCGGTGACGTCCAGTTTGGCTTTGGTGAGGGGCCTTAAATAGTCCTCCCCAATTTCTGTGTCCCAAAGGAGCTGCATTATCAACAATTCTATATATACATATGGAGTTCCCATAAAGATGGGTACCGGGGAAACATCGTGAACTTCAAGTTGGGACCACTTCAAAGGATAATCGGTCAGCTGCTGTGATCAGTTGTAGCCCGAGATCCGAACAATTTAATTTTCAATTACCTTGTCCGTGATGTTCAATGACGGCGGTCGTATTCTATTCATTGAGGCATGACATGACTTCAATCATTCGGATCTATGGCAAGCATTTCAGCAGCGAAAATATCTTTCAGCTGGGAAACTGATGGCTCCGAGCATAATCAATGAATGGAAAATAGGAGTCAAAGTTCGAACTGAAAGTCCGCCGCGTCAACTCACGCCACAGTGTAAACACAGTGCAATGACGTATGTATACGTCACACTCTCGTGCTGCACGATCAACCTGCGGTTGTATAAAGCCCCCACATTTACCCCACACATGCAATTGAAAAGGCTTAGTCCCACAAAATCACTACTATTTGATATCCAAGTATAACAGAATTTCTAGTAGCAGATATGGTCAGTCTCCCAGCGCTGTTGACGATACTTACTTCTGATATAGTTCGGATTTAGGGTTCTGTTTTTTCTTCGATTGGTCGCGGAATAAATTCCGTAATATCTGCAGTCGCAAATGTTATCATGGCTATTGTTAACGCGGTTACATCAGTCAGTTTCAAACCTTTTTAAATGCTAGATAATCTCATCAAACCCGCTCTTTAGGTGATTGTGACCATTTTCGACGTGATCACAGACATACTTTGCTGCAGGTGCTGCGGGTCTCGTAGGTCTGGTCGTCGGTCTATGCGCAGGAGGCGTGGCGTCGCTACTTCCTAGTATTGGATTAATTCAATTCATACCATATAGCAAAAGATAGTGGAAAACTTGGGATAAATGCAGTCAATGAAACAAGTCTCGCCCGTTAACAAGCAGCACATTAGCCTCGTCCTTCTGAAATCATTTTTCGTGGTCATTTTTTTATATTATTAACTCGTAAACCATTGCACAGTGCCCAGGAAAATTTCAATCACTAAAAATGCAAATGTAAACAGGACATGAGTTCATGGTGAGTCTTACGTTCCAAAAATTGATCATCCACAGAATATCAATTTTGCTGCTGCGGCGTTCGAGCAACCTGCACTCGATGTCAAAGTTTGCTTCCTTTTTTGTGACCCGCCTCAAAATTTCGAATGAAGTTGGCCCGCTCCTAACGGTACACGTCGTATGCCTGACGTGAGATAGGGTCAATTCGGTAAGAACTTGATGTGTGGTCCAATACAGTTCACGCAGGCCTTGCTAGGACGAGTCTTAATCCTCACTAGAAAATTTGTGTTCTTACCTTTCACCCAGCTTATAGGGTAAGCGTATCGCTAATGATAGTCCTTTATCGCGATGAAAGGATATAAACGAGGCTGTTCTTCGTTTGAAACGAAGTTTTCGATTGCAGAGCTCCAAAGATAAGCAGGCGCTTCACATTCTACTTCTCGCCTTGTCCATTGGATATGTAATCAATTCGTTTTCAACAAGTCGTTATACTTATGACGTTTGATCCAGAATGAAGGTTGCGCAAGTCCTGCTGACGCTGCAGCCTGACAATGTTTGTACAGTGCATGCACTTAGCCATCTTGTACAGCCAAGTAACTTTTCAGAACATTTTTTGCCATCAGTAGTCGCTCTTTGGCCAACCCTCAGTTGAAAGACACAAGAGTAATGAATCAGATACCTTGAACTCTATTCTTATGAATCAAGACAACGTGGTCGCAATGGTGAGTGTCAAGCAGGGCGCGGCTCGATAGGATGTTATGAAGTGTTCGGGAGCGTAGATATAGATTTATTCGGAGTATAACCCCCATCCGAAAATCGTCTGGCGATGGGAAAGTCGGAAATAACTGACACGGACACTCGTGTCAAGGTCCATGAAATGTCTCCTTGATACCTGCTCGAGAGTCAATATGCAACGGTGTCGAATTTTCTCAAAGTCAAAAGTTCTGAAATAATTGAGATAGCCTACGCCGTGCAATCTGAGAGAGGGGAGCCTCAGGAGCTTGAAGGGAGAGGAGCTCGCGTGACATGGGGTACCATCCGTCACGACAACGTGTCGTAACGGTGTCGTCACGAGAATTCTTAAGTCAACCTTATACATACTTAGAACTGTTGTACATAAGCCCAAGAGTTAACGACTGAATACTGAGTACTGAGTACCGGGGAGAAATGGCAAAGGGAGAACAATAGGACTGAATGGAAATTACAACATAGACAAGTAGGATCAGTAAAAATCAGATATGTAAATGCGTTACATCATCTGGCCGCTGCTTCCTTTCATCTTTCATCTATCATCTCTCTTTGGCCGTGAGGTTGACCTCTAAACCCAATTGCATTGGGACTCTGACGCGTCGAAAATGCAAGGTGATACGCCTTCCAAGGCATCCTCTCTTCTAAGTGCCCTGGACAACTCGTATATTGCTACAAGCGCGCCAGACAGCACCCCCGCGGATTCGAAGTCATCAACATCGAAAGAACAGGTTTCCTTCCAATTCGAATGGAATACGAATGAAGATATCTCTCAAAGAATTGGAGAGGCTCCGAATGTTGCGTACCCAATGCAGAAACAGCTTGACAATATGACCATTGGTGAGGAAGACGCCCAGCATCAACAAATAACTCATCAGTCAAAGAGTCAGCAGTCTCACTCTCGAGGCGACCGCTGATGTACGATCGAGCGTCTTGTGAAGCCTTCAATTTAAACTATGACTCCCATACTCCCCTACGTGCTATCGACTTTGGAGGGCCAGATCAGGAACAAAGGTCAAGGTGATCGCATTCTACGGAAAAAAAGAGAATATTCAAAGCTATACAGGATGGGAGAATTCTTTACGAAGTCCATCGATAACCTCAGTCACGGTCTTACCGTTAAGAAGGCAATGGAGTCGCTCGGACTGAAAGAGTGCGTTTACTCGGCAGGACTTCAGTTTACATACTGACAAAAGTGCAGTGCAAAAGATCTCCTTTCAGGTATGGAAGTGCGCTTGCTCAATCATCAGGTGATTGGTGTCGCGTGGTGCGTTTTTGGCTAGTCACTCAAAATGAGGTCTGAACCCGCATTAGGATGATTGCCAAAGAAGAAAGCTCAGATTGTGGTGGAATTTTAGCGTATGTTTCTTCGTCGTTCATTGCTCATTTTCTCATGTATGGATTCAACTCAGTGATGATATGGGTCTTGGTACGTGTCGCTCGACTTATTATAAGCAAATTTGTGGCCTCAACACGATCGTGTAGGTAAGACAGTACAAATGATCGCAACCATGGTGACGAACCAGGCAAGCCTGGATGAGGAACATCGGACGACTCTTATCGTTGTGCCTGCGGCTCTTCTTAATCAGGCAAGTCCTCGGTACAGTATAATGTTTGATCTCCTTAATAATGCCTCGACATAGTGGAAGGAAGAGGTAGAAACAAAGACTAACGGAGTGTTTACTGTGCACCTGCACCATGGGAAAGATAAGCTAAGGGTTCGATCCGTAATACTACCCTTGATAATGCAGGCTCATATCCAGCTGAACAGAAAATATCGCAAATCAAACAATACGATGTATGGATTTGGTAATTTCATGCTCTTCCTAAGCTGAATTTTATAGGTCATTGTCACGACATATCAAACTTTGAATCAAGATTTCTATATACCAGGAGACATTGAGGCTTCTCAAGAAATTGACTGGCTTGCTGTCAATGGGTACGTTAACTTGAGTATGTTGGATGATTTACCAGATATCATTTGCGATGTTAGTGGCATACTGGCACGCGCTAAGTTCTATCGAGCTGTGGCAGATGAAGCACAGTTTATCCGTAATCGGTATGTGTCTACCTTCTGTTTTATATCTCGTATTCTAATTTGGATCATCCCGCAGAGCTACACGTTCAAGTATCAGTCTAGCCTACGTTCAAGCTAAATATCGTTGGATGCTCACAGGTACCCCAGTCACCAATACCTTGTACGTTCTGTTTCATTTTAGACGGCGACTTGTTACCAGCTGACTATCTGTCTTTCCATCAGGGCCGACATCTATGGCCTATTGCGATTTGGTCGTCTCCGCCCCTGGAACGACTGGACAAAATTTGAGGCACATATCGTACGTGGCCCCACCTTCTGGTTGTATCGAGTCAGATATCTAAAGGGCAAGCACAGGCCAAAGTACAATACTCAGATGCACCACTAGCTGGTAAGTCCATCTAAATCGCTCTCAGGACCGATTCTTCAATGCAAACCAAAGGGTCTCGGGCACAGGCTATCTTAAAGCCTATCCTCCTTCGTCGAACAAAGAATTCGACGCTTGAGGGTAAACCAATATTACAGCTTCCGAACAAAGACATACAGATCGTCAAACTTGAATTTTCTAGGGATGAACGTGACGTATGTCTTGCCTCGCTGATAGTTTTGACCATTTGAGCTAACGTACATGTAGCTTTATGATTCGTTTGAACGGAGAACCAAGATCCGACTCAACAGGTTTATTCGGGAGCGAACACTTGTCAAAAAGTGCGCTACAGGGTTTGTAATTCTTGATCCGTCAGCCTAACCAGTTTCATTCAGTAAAGCTGTCGTACTTGTATGCTGAGCCTTCTCCATGGGGTTTGCGGCCTCTGCTAAAGATTTGCTCATAAGGTTATGATACTTCGTCTTCGACAGCTATGCTGTCATCCTAACCTCATTCTGGTAGGTATTCAGCGTACTACTCAATTTTAGGCTTCCACACTGACTCAATAATCCAGTCTCAAGCAGAAGAGTATGATGATCCGACCCTTCTCGTAGGCAGTGATAGCGATAGAGAAATCGCACGCGCAACCAAGGTCATGGGTGGTGCTTGGGTTGCCGAGGTATGTGGTGATAGATTTGATACAATGGTTGGTTTGGCTGACTTGATCTTTTCAAGGTCAAGAAGAGGTGAACAATAAAAAGTCGAAATGATTGGATTTTAATCAACTATGTCAATCCACTAGGTCGTTGCTGAGGCGTCGCGCTTCGGAACTACTTGATTTTTCAGATGAGGCAGAAACTGCTGAAGAATGTTGTCCTGTTTGTCAAGAATGTGATTATCTCCTTCCGCGACCAATTCGTTAACACTTACCATGTGTGGACAGTCTACATGAACGACACCGGGCGCATCCTCAGCTGCACTCACGAGATTTGTTTTGGTAGGAACTATTTTGGTTGACAATGGACGTTGATAGTCAAGTGGATTAGATTGTCTTCTCAACTTGCAGAACTCTGCCATTACCCACAACGGGATTTTGTATGTCTTCCAAAGATGATTTGTCAAGGCTTTTGCTCATAAGTTACAGCGGTCAAGGCAACGATAAAGAAAACTTGAAGGCTGAGACGGAGTATGAAACTGGTGCTGCCAAAGGCTACCGGCCTTGTTAGTCTTCGTTTTCTTGTTTTCTCTTTCGGCCCACTCATGAGGTTCATAGGCCCAACTTGCCAGAAGATGACTGACCTCACGCCCAGCAAAGTCTTTCGAGCCTCTGCCTTTGAACCAACGGACGAAGAGCTCACCAAGCACGCGCGCGATACCCGCCGCAGAAAAGGTGCTCGCAGGATGTCGGATGTAAAAACGCGTTCCCCTTCCCCCAAAGCGAGCTTGGATGATAGTGGACTTGATGATTCTGATGACGATCTTCCCGATGTCTCCACTATTCTAGATAGACGTCCCGCTAAGCGTCAGAAAAAGAGTCACGCTATTGACGACGACGATGATGTAAGTAGAGGTCCTTCATTTGTCTCATTGCACTTACTGTTCTGTAGGAGGTGGTCGATCTCACCATCGATCAAGTGTCCAAGCTCACGGGGAATGCTAAGAGCCCCTTGAGCGACTCCAAAAATGATTCTGATCTCATGGATGAAAAACCATCACTAAATAATTCTATATCCCATAACGACGACGAGAAGCGCAAGAGTCCCACGAAGGAGCGTGAAAGAGATGACAAACTAAAGCCATCAGATGCTGTTATTGCTACTTGGAGTCGAGGCGATGATGGTCTCGAGCCGAGTGCAAAAATGATTGGCTTGCTTGATTTACTCCAAGAGTGGGAGGCAACCGGAGACAAGACAATTGTCTATTCCCAATGTAAGCGCCTAAAGTCCGGCTTCTGAAATTGTGATGATATATTGGAGTGAATTTGAAGGGACCTCGATGCTTGATCTTTTAGAAGTCTTGTTCTCCAAACATGGTATCCAAAGCTTGAGGTTCGACGGAAAGATGGATCGCATGGCGCGTGACCGCGTATTAAGCACGTTCAAGAATCCAGGTGGTCCAAAAGTAATTCTGATTAGGTTAGTCTTTTGATTCGCCACTTTGGAATCAGTCGGCTGACTGGGCTTCAGCACCAGGAGCGGGAGCGTCGGGTAAGCTGAAAGTTTGCCCCGATTAATAGTTACATATTTTGAGAGAGTATAGGTTGAATCTGGTATCTGCAAATCGAATAGTGAAGTGTGTATCTATCGGAAGCCTTTTGATGACACACTGACATACGTTTAGCATGGACCTTTCGTGGAACTATGCTGCTGAATCCCAAGCATATGATAGGTCAATTATTAGTTTTACGTTCATCACGTAGACATTCAATTCCATATACCTTAGGGTTCATCGTATCGGACAGGAGAAAGAGGTTTTCATCAAGCGCCTGGTGGTGGATAATACCATCGAAGAACGGTCGGTTTCTTCATCTCAATTAATCAAGTCTTTGACTCGGTATGACGGATAGAATGCTGCGCCTCCAAGACGTGAAGACTGGTTGGTAATGCACTAGATCTAACATGCGCTACATTAATGTTGTGTCACAGGCCTTGCGGAAGCAGCACTCGGAGAGGGGTCTGGCGCCAAACTTGACAAGCTGAGTGTGAGAGATATTAAATATGTACGATTACCGCAAGTCCTGCATTATCGATGCTGACATGTGCCTATTCTTTTGTATAGCTCTTTGGCATGACTTCTGCTGGAAAAGCTCCAGCAGCAAATGGACAAGTACAGGGCCCAGACTCTTCACTATAAGGAGTCTGACTAGTTTCTTGATTTCTTGATCAATATGGAATCGTCGTCGAAAGCCCGCGGCGAGCGCGGTAACTCGATTTTCTTGTGATTTTTATAAGATCCCCAGATGCCTGTAGTATATAGATCACTTCCTAAAATTTGACGCTTGGATCATGCATAGTAGATGTCATACTTATCCTTGTACTGTTTTGTTACAAATATAATCATAATTTAAGGATTCGGACGTTTCTTCCAAAAAATTGAATGACAGAACCCTTGAATTAATTTCCGTTATTCGGATGTTCTTCATCTTCTTCAGTGAACTTTGTTGAGGAAATGGACGGTACGTAGTAAGACGTTACGGGAGGGACTTGCATGTGGGGCTTTGATACCTCCGATCACATTGCAAGATTTCACCTGATGTTCTGTGGCTTCGTTCCCTACTATGGTGCTCACACTCTCAGAAGTCCAAGGGATTGAGGCAAACGATCATCGATCAGTACTTGGCCAGATCAGAGTTAGCAGATGTCATACACTTCGAGGGTGGGTAGACGCGGCGCTTTACTTATTGTCGTCTCTGCTTCACAACGAGTTTACTCAGGTGACAAGAAACTTTTGATGAGGCGTCCTTCTGTTGTTGTGGTGATAAAATTCTATCTCTCTTGTGCATTTTATCAGCGGCGTCATGCTCTCCGTCGACAGAGTCTATCACAAAGCATATGATCCGTCATCAATTGTGACCTTTCTGCATATGAATTTCAAAAAAAAATGGAACAAAGAGTCTATGTAGATCCGCAAAATGTTTACGATGCTCCTGAGATCCGCGGGACATGATGAATTCCAAGTCTCCTTTCTGTCAAAGAAGACGAAAGCAACCCTCCTTCGGGCCGAAGAAATAGCCGGGTTGCGACAGGTCACGTGTGCTGATATTTCACCTGGAACTTGGTCACTCTTCTCCCATCTTGAGTGCACTCAAGCTCTTGTCTTGTTCAGCGATCTCGACATACTCTAGACATCGTCCACCATGGCGAGCTCAAAGCTGCCTGTCCTTGTCCTCCCCCATCCTCTCATTCTTCTGCCTACGTCCCGCTTCACTGTGCCCGTTTCTCAGAGCATTGGCGAGGCAATTCTCGCGCTCATTGATGAATCCGACGCTTTGCCCGTCCTTGCCGCCGTTCCTCTTGTAAATCCACCCTATGATGATAAATCTACTGTCCTCTCAGAATGGGGAACTGCCGCTCGCGTGCTCCGAATGGTCAGGCCTCCCGTGCGCAATCCACGGCAGCCTTATCTCGTTTCATTACATGGCCTAACAAGAATACGACTGGTCACCGCAAGTGATAATCCATTGTCCCCTGAACGTGCCGCGGATCTCTCGCTGCACGAAATTGAATATCCTCCTACGGAGCGTATACCGTCAAAAGAGACGGTCGACAAATTCAGGCACTCCGCCTTGAGACTTTTGGATAGACTTGCAAGAGACTCAACGCAACATGCTCGTAAAGAGAATTATCACAAGATAGCTAGTATGCTGGAGGATATCACCAGTTCCCGGGCACCTTGGATGGCCGATGTTTTGGTGGGGAGCATTGATGGTGAATACGCGGACAAACTTGGTGCGCTGCTTTCATCACAACAATTGCTTTTATACGTCATTCATGGCACTCTTTTAACAGCGATTCTCAGCACGCCGGACACGGAAGCTCGTCTCAAACTTGCCACGGACATTTTCCTGAAACAAACATCGATATCGGAAGTTTCAAAGAAGATCGCTACTGCTGTTGATGAATCCCTTTCCAAACAACAGAAGGAATTTTTCCTTCGGCAGCAGCTCGCTGCCATCACGAGAGAACTCCAAGCTCTCACCCGGTCCAATGGCACTTCCTCTAGCATCTCATCGAGCACTTCATCAGATACTTCAAGTAGCTCGGAGCTCGATGACGATGAGCAGCATGAAGCAGATGACATGGCCGACCTCAAGCGTAGAATCGAGGCAATGGAAGTTGGGTCAGAGGAGCGCAAGATGGGTGTAAGGGAATGGAGGAGATTGAAGCGAATCCCGCAAGGGAGTGTAGAGCATGGGGTGATTCGTAGCTATGTTCGTGCTTCATATCTTTTGATACGCGTATTTCTTAACCATCTGGTTCAGCTTGAATGGCTTAGCTCTATACCATGGCCAAACACTACATCCCTCCACTCAGAAGCCCAATCTCCGCAACCCATTAAAGACAAGTCATTCCTTGCAGCTGCCCGTGTTCAGCTCGATGCAGATCACTTTGGTCTTGAGAAAATCAAGAAACGACTCATCGAATACCTCGCGGTGGTTCGGTTGAAGCAATTGAATGCTGAGCGTGACACTCGTGAAGAGGAGGCTCGTCGACAGAGTGAAGCGAAAGTGATAGAGGCTAAGGACAACGCAACGGAAGACAAGGACAACTCGGTCGTCCCAACCGACAAGAATAAGCAACAACAAACTCCCAAACCTTCCCCTGCATCGGGGCCCGCAAAGGCCGGACGCCTCGGGAAGAAAGGCGTGAAAGGGCCCATCTTGCTGTGAGCACTTGTTTCGCGACTTGTGATGACTTTCTAAATGTCAAACAGCTTCGTCGGACCCCCTGGGACAGGCAAAACATCACTTGGCCAATCCATTGCCAAAGCCCTCGGGCGACCTTTCCAACGTATTTCTTTGGGAGGTGTACGAGACGAAGCCGAGATCAGGGGTCACAGGCGCACATATGTCGCGTCGGGGCCCGGATTAATTGTCCAAGCTCTTCGGAAGGGAGGGAGACTGGATGCCGTTATGTTACTGTACGTCTGTCCAGCTTCATTTTTGCTGCACACGTGAAATTACCTTCCCGTCCTTGTGTAGAGATGAGATCGACAAGATTGGACAAAGCAACTTCCATGGCGATCCCGGTGCCGCCTTGTTGGAAGTCTTAGACCCCGAGCAGAACCATACTTTTAATGTAAGTATCTAAGATTCCATGTTATACATTGTACTCACCGACATCAGGATCACTACATCAACGTTCCTATTGATCTCAGTCAGATATTATTCATCTGCACTGCAAATTCTTTGGAAACTATATCTGCGCCGCTGCT
Organism: Termitomyces sp. T32_za158; assembly: GCA_018857265.1. Classification (NCBI taxonomy): domain Eukaryota; kingdom Fungi; phylum Basidiomycota; class Agaricomycetes; order Agaricales; family Lyophyllaceae; genus Termitomyces; species Termitomyces sp. T32_za158. The sequence goes on along the minus strand of JABAJZ010007005.1, from coordinate 1,378 downwards.
GGATCGTTGTGAAATTATTCAGCTATCTGGTCCGTATCCCTGTCACCTCTTTACTTGCTTGCATACTCACGTTGTCTATCCAGGGTATACATATGATGAGAAGATGCACATCGCCCGTCGTTTCCTTCTGCCAAAACAACTTCAGGCCAATGGCTTGGACGAGTCCCATATCACTGTAACCGAGCCTGCTCTTTTGCACATTGCCACTGGATATACTCGAGAAGCTGGTGTTAGGAGCCTTGAACGCGCGATCGGAAGTGTCGTGAGGTACAAGGCTGTTGAGTGGGCCGAGTTCATGGACGAGGGCGGAGCTGCGCGAGAGGTGGGACAGGATGCCGGAGCTGTGGTGGTAGCAGACAAGGAGAACGGAAAGCGAGCGTATAGGCGCGTTGTCGAGGAGCACGAGATTGAGAAGATTTTGGGCATTGCGAGATGGGACGGCGATGAGCGGGAAAGGGAGGAAAGACGGGGTGTCGTATATGGCCTTGTTGTCATGGGTCAGGGAGAGGGCGGCATCCTCCCTGTGGAAACAATTGTTGTGCCAGGAAGCGGACGGGTCAAGTTGACAGGCAGTTTGGGAGATGTGCGTTCACCCTCTATTTGTGTGGCTAATGTCTGAGAGATGCTCATGCTCATCTTAACAATAGGTCATTAAAGAGAGCGCAGAGTTGGCGTTGAGCTGGGTCAAGACTCATGCTTACGATTTGTGTATCACGAATACTCGCGCGCAGGATCCTCTGAAAGTTCCAGAGTTGATTGATATTCACCTGCATCTGCCATCAGGAGCCCAGAAGAAGGACGGTCCAAGCGCTGGCGTTGCAATGGTGGGTTTTAATGAGGGTTTCCCATCTTATAATTAGACTGAATATTGTTTGTAGACGTGCGCGTTCGTGTCTTTGTTGACTGGGGCGTGTGTACCAAGCAACATTGCCATGACTGGCGAGGTATGTTCCTTTTTTCTTTCCTCGATAGACAGGAAGTTCATTGCGTAACCAAGATCACTCTTCGCGGACGTGTCACCCCCGTTGGCGGAATCAAAGAGAAGGTACGAGGGGTTTCGCTGTTGAGATCAGAGACTGGTCACTAATCGATGGATCAGGTCCTTGGTGCCCATCGGGCTCAAATTACGAAAGTCATACTTCCCTGGGCCAACCGTAAAGACGTTGAGCATGATGTCGCGCTTGAAATCCGGAACGAGATGGAGTTTGTCTTCGTGCGAACCGTCCGAGAGGCGTTGGAGGCGGCATTCGGAAAGAATACCCTCGGATGGAGGAGGGAAGCTTTGTTAATGGAAAGCCGTTTGTAATCAGCCCACCGGTCTCGATTTTGAATGTTGTATCATTAATCTAACTTGTTCCTTGTACAATCACACATCACA
>JABAJZ010007004.1:0-16607 GCA_018857265.1 Termitomyces sp. T32_za158 | reverse complement strand
GGGGGAGGTCCCTGGTCAGGGCGCTGGGGTGGGGGTCCTAGTGGTTCCAGAGGCAGTTCAGCTGGGGGTGCTTGGTGGGGCACCAGAGGAGTGGGTGGGGGGCCCGGGAGTGTTCTCGGGGGTCCCGGTTGAAGAGGCGAGGTTCTGGTGGGGATGGGGTGTCACGGCCCCAAGTTTGGCGAAGGTCAAAATGAGGGAGTCGTTTGCAATGGAACAATGCTGGTTCCAATCAGGGAGGGGCAGGAGGGTTGACGTAGCAGAGGGTGTCGTCGGAGCAGGCATCTTCGTCATGTGGGAGTCATGGAGGTGGTGCAGCACCGGGATTCTTGCATGTGGCCTGTCCCCAAGTCTGGACGGCGCTAGGAACAGAGTTGGCTCTCTGGCAGGCAGAGAGGCCAATTGTGCGTGCGGCTGGTTGCTCGAACAGACCTCCATTGGGGTTTAGGGTGCGGAGGGTTGTGGAGGCGGTGTTTTGTACTTCCTGATTGCGTTGTTCCAGGGTCCTTGCAGCGTCACCTGGGTAGAGGAGTGCTCCTCACTGGACGTGGAAGGATCTGGCTGGGTCCGTGGGGTCTTTGAAGGTTCCATGATTGGGCGACACATGGATCTTGTTGATGAGGCTTTGTAGCTCATTGCGCATGAAAGCGTTTTGCTGGAGGTCCTCACGGACAGATTCCGGGAGTCATCCCATGGCTCCTTAGTCATTGAAGTCGAGGAGGCAGTGGGCCCAGTCTTTTGGGGGGCTGTTGGGATACTTCTGCCCAAGGCCTGAGAGCAGGTTCTGTGTCCTATGGGTGAACTCTTTGGGACTGATCCGGAGTCCACGCAGGACACTGTTTTGTCGTTTAATATATTCTGCGATTGATTGCCGGTGTGCTAAGGGTGAGAGTGGGGTGCGTGCTGGGGGGGGTGCTAGTGGTCAGGAGTGTTGGAAAGGGTCATGTCGGAGGGGAGGAACCGGTGCAGGGCCGGCATAGTAGGCTCCCAGGGCGAAAGGTCCAGCACTGGCAATGGGAAGGAGGTGCCAGTTATGAGGCAGGGTCTTGGGGAGTCTGCCAGGGAGTACTTTGGAGTAGTGGGAATTATGGGGAGCACCTATGTGCCAGTCAATCGGGGGTCGTTGGCTAATGGAGGAGCTATAGAGTGGTCCTGCACGTTCATCGAACCAGTACTGGGGCTGCGGATAGGGTTTGAGGGGTAGGGGGGGAGTACAGGGGCTGAGGAGTGCCTGTCTGGTAATCAGGGTTGGGTACCGGGTGACCATAGGCGTCGGTCTGATAATGGGTTTGGGTGTATGTAGCCATCAGGAACGGCTGTAAGGTAGAGTATTAATATTATGTCAGGTACTGCTGACCTCAGGAGCTTCTTCCAAAGCAAGGGCTTACAAAGGTGGACTAGATGTAGCTAGATACACGCATGCTAGTGCCAGAGAACAAAGTCCGGGACAAAAAGGAGTGGTGCTCCAGGGTGGTCCAGGATGGTCTGGGGTGGTCCAAGATGACGAAAGGGTTCTGAGGTGCGAAACAAGTGTTCTGGGACAAGGTATACGAGTCTCAGGATGCAGCAAAGGGTTTAATGAGGATGAATGACGAGTTAAACTGTGGAGGAACTTCAGGAACAAGTGCTGGAACTAGGGGAAACAATGCGGATGGGGATTCTGTAAGGTCTGGGACAATAACTGGGGAAACAAGACAAAACTGGGGGTGCAGGCAAGTGTCGAACTAAAGAGAATGATAACAAAGTCAAAGGCGAAGACGGATAACGGGGTTTAAGGCCGGTGCAGGTTGAGAGTCGATAAGTTGAGGTGAGAGAGGTCGAGATGAGACGAAAGAGACGAAATTCAAATAAAGCAAGAGAGTCGATGAGACAAATTCAAAGGGACTTAACAATTCGAGGTTTCAAGTCAACGGTTCTAGGGTCAAGATCACAAATTCACTGGGTACGATGCAGACGAGGCGAAGTTACAAAGGCAGATGTTCCCCGTGTACGATGTCAGATAATTGGTGCAATTTAATAGTGTCAAGTTGGGGCTTTCAGTTAGGTAATATCAATACTACAGTGCATGGTGGCTAGCTATGACTTAAGTATGCAATGAGGAGGGACTTGTCCTGGTTGCGTCTGATTAGACCCAGGGTACTATATGGACGTACTGTATGCGGTTCCGGGGCGTATTGCTGGCAGATCTGGGACTGTATGATGGGCTCAGTGGCAGGTGTCGGGATTGCGTACCAATGGTCTGACATTGGGTGTCAGCCTGAGTGACAGACGTGATCGCCGGGGTGATTGCCAAGTGATGCGGGTGGCGGCGCTGTCGGATCAGGTAGGGCCAATGCGGGCGATCGCGGCTGGGTAGGATCAATCAGGGTTGATGCGGTGATGGCTGGGGTCAGGGTTGAGGCCCTGGGGAATCTGGGCGGTGTCCCGGAGGCGGGTCGTGACAGCTGCTAGTGTGGCTATTTTGCTGTGATGATCTTTCCAAATAGTGAGCTTGAGTTTCTGTGAGGAGAAAGATAAAATGAAGGTTACTGACAAGATCAACAATAATGAGGGAAGCAGATTTGGCCTTGTCAGATGACCTGGGAGCAAGGGTAACAATAGGCAGGATATTCTCTTTGTTCATAGGTCATATTGGGGATGACAATGCAGGCAGCCCAGCAGAAACAAGGCAGAACATAGATAAAAGTGAGTAACTTAATTAATCCTACTAACTTCAGTTGCTAAAGTTATCTTCTGCTTTTATACACCCTCTATTCTCTTGTCACTTGACTGCTTGATTGATAATGATTTTATCCATTTCTAATACACATTGACAGCGTCTGGTTTCATCCATACTTATCGTATTGTACTTTCTAATCAATGTAGTATGTACTGGTGCCACCAAAATTGCATGAGACATTAGGATAGATGTTTAAAGATGGTGCTTCAAGTCCCAATCTATCCTTGCATCTCAGGAGGCCCTGCATCATTGAATTGAATACCAGGATGAATAAGAACTTTCATTTGCCTGTTTTTTGGAATCCTAACTTACAGCATCTCCATAGATTACATATATATAGAATGTCACAGCTGGACTACTACTAAGATACATTATTTCGATATACTACTATTAATATTTGCACTTACTCCTTGACCCACAATTGGTGCATTGGCAACCCCAAACTCGTATCCCCGCGTGCCCGGGCTACGCGGCATAGCAATCATAACGACAACGTCCACGCCTGCGTCCGGGTCATGCAATGCATCCTGCGTGGGTAAATGCGGTGATGGAGGCTCCACAACGTGTACTACATCTGTCTCCTTTACCGTGTTCAAACTAGAAAGCCATGATGATATCGTCGATGAAGAACTTCTTCGTGTTTTATCGTCTTCAACATTTCCTTCATTGGGCTTCAGTCCACGTTCAGGACGCGTCAGGGTCACCGAAAGGGGCTAGAAATCTGGTTAGACACAAAGACACATGCTATCCCTGAGTGTTACACTTCTCAGCATCAGCACACGTACCGTCATGTCCTGCCATCGCCCACTACGACCACCAACACTGGCTTGGCTTGCTTTTTCACCATTCGTGTCTAGATCCTCATACCATCGCTCCATATATACAGGCCTCACCCTTCTTGCCTCCTCGTACAGTCTGCGTTCACGATACCCATACACCCATGGATCCCCTGCCCCTATCCCTGATTCTGGTGTTGCAGCGCGCCGACGCGCCCGCATCCTATGGCGCGAAAGAAATCCTGCTACGACGAAGAGCACAAGCAGTACAGCAAAAGTGACGAGGAATCCAAAGAAGTAGCTTGCGCTTCGGCTAGTGCCGTTGTTGCCGGAGGTGCCGATGGACGGGAGCTGCGTCGATGCGGACGACGTTGAGGTCGTGCTGGACATTAGTGGCGTCTAGAGCGCCGGTGTGTGAAGTGGGACGAGGAGTAGAAAGGGAAGAGGTATGTACGTTTGAGAGTTATGTAGAACGTTGCAAGTGTCCTTATGTGTACATCGGGATCGTAGTGGCGCGTGGTTTGAATGTATGTCATCGTTGACCCGTCCCTATCCGATCGATCATTAAATTTGGCTGAATCACTCGGGCCCCCACCTTAATATAGTGCTCCGTTCCGTTACCGCACCGGCGCAGGAAAGAGAAAAGGCTATATAAACAGCTCATACGGCCTGTCTCACTACTACGCTTAATATAAAGAGAGTCGTCTGTACTGGCGCCACTGTCACTGGTAGAACGGTGCATCGCTGACAGTCAGTGGGCGCCACTAATGGGTACATAACTCCATAACCAATCACAACCGAACATTTGATCAGTTTCAAGGTACTCGTGGGACCCAAGTTGTTGTGCCTCAGGTTGCGTAAACAGCAGTCTTGGTTGGGAAGCATCACCCTCAAGGTGATAAGGATCTCTCCTGCCGGGGACCGGATTAATATTTGGATGCACATAATTACAGTCAGTAACCAACGATGGAGTATCATGAGAAACAGTAAAGGGGCCTTTTTTATTGATCAAGCATAGGCACAACTGCAATCTGCGATGAAAGGTTTCTAAGCGAGTATAGAAGGAAAAGGCCAAAGCCAAAAAAAGACACATCACTTGGCCGTCGCAGTCTGTCTGAGCGAAGACTTAATTGCTGCCCTTGCGCGACTTCACAACCTTATTCCTCAATGCCCTCTCCTTCAGCTCGTTTTCCCTTTTCTCTAACTCGACACGACCTCCATCCTGGATGGAAATTACATGATGAGCGCAAATCAATAATCAATGAAAGCGATCGAACCTCGTGTGGTTCTTGTTCCCATTTCCCCTTGCGTTCACCCTGACCCTTAATCTTTAGTTCTCCTTGCCTAAAACCACTTCCTCCTTCATCACGATCAACATCCATCCTGTCTCTCAGGCTTGCTCTCTCACGAGGGGGAGGCGAACGACTAACACTGCTCCTCGTCCTGCTCCCACTCTCACTCCGTCCACGTCCCTGTCTTCGCCTGTCAAGAGGAGGCGGACTCCTCCTCCTTGGGGGAGGTGGTGACAAAGACCTACCGCTTGACGGGCTCCGACGTCGACGGCGCAGTGGACTGGCGGTACGCCTTCTCGTACGGCTGATACTACGCCTATGACGGGGTGGCGGAGAGCGCGAGCGCGATCGGCTAAAGGACTGGGGACTCCGCGATCGAACACTGGGTGAAAGTCGCCTTCTCCGAGCTGGGGGGCTGTTGCTATCACGTTTGTAGCGCCTCTCGCCGCGGTCGCGATCACGATCACGGGGTGGAGGACTGTACGACGCAGAGCGTGGGCGGCGGCGAGATGGGGGCGGCGGGGACCGCGAAGGGGTACGGGAGATAGGCGATCTACGTCTTGGCGGAGGCGGAGAGCGGGAACTACGTATGTCCCTTTCCCTTTCCCTGTCGCGGGAAGGAGAGCGGCGACGAGAATGAGGTGGCGGGGAGCGATACCGATGGCGCACACCAGGCGACCGTGAGCTCTCAATTGAGCGGGAACGATGACGGGGAGGGGGAGTGCGTGAGCGGCGTCTTGGAGGCCCCTACAAAATGGATTAGTCTAAATGAATCAATATAGTAGAATGCTTCAGTTCTTACTCCACCAGGGGGTCCACCGCCTCGTGCACCCCAACCGCTGTCTCGCGGCCTTCCTCCTCCCCGATCATCATCAAACCCTCCACGACCTCGACCGCGCCCCCTTCCTCGCCCTCTAAAGCCTCCCCGCCCACCTCGCTCACTATCTCGAATCTCATCTAGCCTGTGCCGACGATCACTTTCGTCAATAGCGCGGATACCACTCTCCCGATTACGGCGCATCTCCGCCTTCTTCTCCTCTACGAAAGTACGCGGCACGCCAGCCACGTCATCCTGGGCTTCAAGAAGAAGCTTCCAAAGAGCTGCCATGAACACAGGTGTGTCTTTGGTCAGGAAGCCTGTGAGGTTAATTTGCATCTTTTTGGGGTCCGGAGTCTATGGCAGAAAATCCAATTTATGAGTTAAAGAATATGTGTCAGGAGGACGAAAGTTATACATACCGGTTGTGATTCGTCTTCTAAAAGACCCATGGCGTATTCTACGACCACTTCGTCTTCAAACCCGACGAGCTCAACAATTTTTTTCGCAATCCACGGTCGAATGACGGCGATGTTGACTTTTCGCATGTCAACCTTGCAACAAGGAGTCAATTTCGAGGTGTGCGTTAAGCGAAAGCTAGCATTACTTTTTTCTCGAACTCTGGAGGAAACTTCATAGATTTAAGAAGCTTCAGCTCCTTGTCAGAGAACCGTCTGTCCTGGTCAGCCGAAGTGCCTTTGAAGAAGCCTACACCATAAAAAGCCCATTAACATGTCAAGAAGACTACTTAATAGCGTTGCGTAACTCACCTGTGTCCGCCATGCCTCAGAATAAAAGAAAAAATGGGAGTGACGAAGAAACTTATAAGCACAACGGAACGCGAACGCAAAGGTCCGTGGGAATGATTTACCACCCCATCAAGAACTTATCAAAGGAGTCCACGTCCGCGCACGGACTCATTATGAACGAATGGCAAAAGTCAGTATGTGATACGTTCACCATCGATTGACGTTTCGCAAAAGTACAATGACATGTTTGTTACCACTCTCTCAAGCTCCCATCCTCGCCACGCCACACCGGATTTCGCCATGCTGGATGATTTTGAACATATTTAGCAGACATTTCGCGAACTAATGCTTCTTGAATCTCAATTCCAATACCTGGCCCTGTGGTGCAAGTCAGCCATGACAGAGGGGAAGCCCTGACGCAGCGAACCATCCAAAGCTGCAACATGCCCATCAACGACCTTGAAGACGTCGGGATTGACCAGATACGTATCTAAATCACTGCTATACGTCGGGTCAGGGCTGACGTTGTAGTGTATCTAAGAATCCGAAATCTTGAGAATCTAGTCAAGAAGATGGTGGGTGGAACACCTACATTCAGGCTCATCTCTTGGATGACAACTAATGTTACCGCGAATCGATTTCAAGGCCTAAAAAGAAACAACTAGACTCACAATTAGGTGCAGATATCGCTATCTGCATACACGCTGCAAGAGCAATTGGCCCTAGTGGACAGTGCGGGGCGAGCGCTACGTCATACGTCTCGGTTAACGCTGCAATGCGATGGAGTTCGCTTATGCCACCACAATGAGAGACCTGTTCATTGTCAAAACATCAATTAGAAATTCGATGGACGCTGCACGATTCTCTCGTTCACTCACATCAGGCTGCGCGATGTCAATCGCGCGTTTCTCGAGATAGGGCCGAAAATCGGAGCGTGTGTACAAGCGCTCTCCAAGAGCGATAGGCGTCGAAACTGCCCTTGCAAGGTCCGCAATTTCTTCGAGTTGAGTTGGCAATAAGGGCTCTGGGTGGAGTCAGTACAAACACGCAAGTGACGGACGGCCTAGCTTTCCAACCTTCGATGAACAACGGCTGTTGAGGCTCGAGGAGCCTAGCAAGTTGTTTTGCCATCCCTTTGTGCAGTCTTCCATGGAAATCAACTCCTACATCAATCCCTAACGACCGCACACCCTTGACACGGGCGACGGTATCATCCAAGATTGAAGGGTTGTCAATCCATGCAACCGCAGCTGGTTAATTTTCGTCAAAATCCTTGCAATAACTTAAGGATAGAAGAAGATAGAACGTAACACATACAAGTAGCGTTCATCTTCACTGCTGTGAAGCCTTGATTCTTGCGATTCAAGGCAGCGTTATGTGTATCGTCTGGTTTGTCTCCTCCAATCCAACCGTATACTTTGACGCGGTCGCGGACTTTTCCACCGAGAAGCTGCCAAACTGGAACACCAAGTTTCTTACCCTTAATATCCCATAGTGCAATGTCCAACCCCGACAACGCGCTCTACCATACTTTCAATTAGTTTCTTATGTATATGATATCAAAGATTCAATGAGATAAACACCATGAGAACGGGACCACCGCGATAGAATCGACCACGATAAGCAGTTTGCCATATGTCCTGGATGTTATCGGCATCGGTACCAACGAAGCGCTCGATGAGGTCCTCAAAAGCGCCTTCAATGGCTTCAGTGTGACCTTCCAATGTTCCCTCACCCCACCCGACAATACCCTCAGAGGTCTCTACACGTACAAAGACCCATCGGGGCGGAACTCGAAACACCTGCCACAATACGTCTCGACACTCACGATCAGATGAAGAGTAGATACCTCAGCTTTCACGATGGTACTCGGTGCCATCAAGTTCTCTAATCAAGTGTATGCAATGTCTGGGGATAGGAAACCTCCATCGTTCCCTTGATAGAAGTCTTCGCCGGGCCGTGTTACTAGTGCCCATTTACACCCGGACCGTTGCACCGAAAATCGTCTTTGACCTCGTCAAATAGGAAGTCAATAATGGACAAAATAATTTCGCCGAATGTGCGACCTCCCAGAATCTCCAAGTCCTAGATATCTTCTATTAATAAAGCATCTTGAAAGATGTGTGTATGTACATACTCGGATGGAGTTCAGTCATCAAGCTCAAGGCAAGCGCCGGCGTTCAGCGCAGCCTTTGTTTGGATCGCAGACCGACAGCTTCGAAGGCAGACACCCACGTTTCAGACAACCACGAAGTTCAGACTACTGGACGCGATTGAAGCCTCTAGCTATTTCTTGGCGCAGAGACTATCTGCTAACCCCGTATAATTTCATCACCTATAGAGTCCTAGCTGTTCTCACCTCGGTCTTAATATGAAGTTTTCATCAGTACCCACCCTCCTCTCAATACTACTATTCTCTGCACTCCCCACCTACGCAATCAAATTCCTCCTCCAAGCGCAACGATATCCACCGCCAAAATGCATTTGGAATGCGGCACATGCGAACACGCTCGTCATTGTGACCGCGAACGTGGGACCGGGAGACAACCAGCGTGTAGACGTTGAAATTGTGGATTCAAGTGCGAATAGAAACGTGTACCTCAGCAAGAAGGGGATCAAGAGCGAGTCTAGACTGGCTGTCACTACGCATAGCGAAGGAGAGGTTGGAGTGTGTTTCAAGAACACCATCGAGGGCGGTGAGTACTCTCGGAATGATGCTGCGTAATTATGGTGTTCATTCTTGTCTAGACGTGTCGTATGATGTAGCTCAAAAGCTCTCGCGTGTTATTGAGCTGGACGTGGATATTGGCGCAGACGCTGTCGACTACAAGTGCGCTTGCCTCCTTCGTCTCGCGACATTCTGACTCTTAACGTATCATTTTACTAGCGCCATTGCCAACCAGGAATCACTCTCTGGGCTCGAGACAGAAATGCGAAAGTTGGAAGGTATTGTGAAAGAAATTGGTGATGAGTTAGAATACCTCAAAAACCGAGAAGCAAGGTTCTCAAGCACCAACCGTGCGTCCTTCTCCGTCTACTCCTTTGGCGCCTATCACACATGTCATCCACAGTTTCCACAAATATCCGCGTACAAAACTTCGCCTGGTTCTCACTTTTCTCGCTCGCGGGTTTGGGTGTATGGCAAATATTCCACCTCCGTGCCTTCTTTAAGCGGAAATACCTCATTGACTGAGCGCTGGCACCGTGTGTCCTGTGTTCTGCTTCCATGATATATCGTATAGGTCCTCCCCCATTACCATTTAAATGGGACTTGATTTTCGACGAGCGAAACTCATTCGCGACGAAATTTCTGTGATCTCTCATACACGCCAGGTTTGCGAGTTAGATTCTGTTCATTTTCGGTATACTCTCAGCGTTAACCTACCAAGTCCGCGAGCTGGGAACTCTGAGTGCAAGGTGAAGTATTCGCTCTCTCTCAATCTCTTATGCGTTGCATGCGCAGTGTTGCCGGAAGCTTAAAGGAGAGTGATATCAGGATTCAAAAGATGAATTGTTATTGCGAAGAGCGTAACAACAACTCGTACATGTTGAAATAAGGAGACACCGTTGTCCTCCATGTTGGGTCTGTCTTAGGAAGTGCACGATCAAATCTGGTCGGTCTTTCCCCTTTGTTTCTGGCACCTCGTGACAGTTTGCGCATATCGTTGCATATTGGTGCAAGAGACTTACGTGCGTAGTCAGCTAGCCCTAGTGATAACTAAGGCATGCGGACACACGATCTCCGCCGGCGTAAGTATTCTTACCTCTGTATACCAAAGTTATGATGTCAGACGGCAGTGTGCGCGGTTGGGACATCCAATTCTCGACCACACACTCAATTAGTTGAGAAAAATTTATCCATGAGTCTGGTTCTAGCCCCTGCTCCTGGAACTTTTAGCGAGCTTGTTGGACAACGGCCCCGCCTGTGAAACTGATTCACCCCCAGGGGAAAGGGCACTCGCTTTGTCGGACCTCTATTTCCCTTTTTTCCCAAAGCCGGGTTGGCAGGCCCGGTTACTGCTAAGTCTACCAATCATGCTATTGAGTTTGAATGCCACCTTGGCTTCTTTAAGCAAGTTGATGATTGAACGTATGTACTCTATCTAGTATGCCTTCGAATGTGACGCTCACTTAGAACTCCTCGTGGGTAATGTTGTCTTCAACCGGCAAGATTACTGTATGCATCTGATATGCAGGTTATCTTCAATCCCGATGTATCTTGATGGATGAATCCAAACATTTGGAACAGCCTTGGCCCTCCTTGAAGGCTCCATGCTTCTCTCATACTATGGATGATACAACATCTTGTACATACTCAAGCTAGTTTTTCTGTGAAGCCAGCTCTACTTGACTCAGCATGTGCAGACAGGGTCACCACTTCACTGACCACTTAACAATGGATGACCCCATATTGTTTGATCACTGTAAAACCAACCTTGTTCTCACAAAATTGCCAAAGGGCTCTAATTTGAAGAAAGTCTGTGGTGTACGGAACTCATCAAACACTGGAGCGACCAATGTGGTTCTAATGACATTCATATCTGTAAACAGTACTCTATCCTGTGTTCAATTACACATGGATTACCAAACCTTGACAAGCAGTGGTGGCTGTGCAAGAGCCGGGACTTCAGCCGTGGCGCAGAGAGACAGCCAGGACACAGTGAGACTAGTCCAGGACAAAGTAGGGATCTCTGATATCATCTGATTGAAGGTAATAATCTTGTACTAAGAGAGCTATATTCTTGTACAAAGAGAACTGTCTAGTTTACTAATCAAGGCTGGTTGAAGATGTGGTATTCCAGAACAATTAAGCAATATAAATTAGTAATGTGGACATTGCCACCCCAGAAATTCCATATCCAGAGCTCATGACAACGTTCGATCCTGCGCTGCACTTGAAGAGCGCTCAGCGCAAGGGTAATTCCATCTCATGACAGGAATAACAGTAATAACATTGTGCCCCTTTTCGTGCCCGTACCCAGAACCCATGACTTATCATACTCGCGATGCTATTTTAAGCACCACGCTGTATGATCAGTCTGCACAGCCCACGAAGTGGCGCCACACCTCTGCAACTCCACTGCGCCACATCATTTGTTCCCTACGTCACAGGATCGGAATAGGAGAAACTTCCTTTTTTGTCCGGTGACCCACTCTAATCCCGCGGAGGCAAATGCATAAAGCCAGGCCGAAATATCGCTAACTTCATCAAATCACATCTACCCATTGACACTACTCCGATTAATTGAATCATGTCTTGTGTCGTTCTCGTCGAACAACTCCCTCCATTCATCGTTATGCTCGCCTCCAGAGTTTCTACTTGCACGCACAGCATCATCGTACGTCTCACGAGCTTAAACTCTGTATATCTTATTCCTGATCGTATCCACAGTCACTCTTTGCGCTGTTGCTGTTCCAGGGATTTCCGTCCTGGGCAATAGTCAAGAACGTCAACGCTTCTGACTTCACGGTGGCCGAAGATAAGGGTGACATGCCAGTGCCTAGCGCAGCTCCGATTGTTATTGCCGTCTCGATCACTCGAACCACCAAAGTCGAGAAAATCGAGGGGGGTAAGGCAACCGTTCAGCAAAACGAATCTTACGTCTCCATTGAGTCTTCACAGCGGAAAAAAACCTTTAAACAATCCGCTAGGCAAGCATCAGTAACCTTGGGGAGATATCCGAGTTCACCGTCACCACTCATAAGCTCTATAACATCGCTAAATTAGGATGTATTATGTGAACAAATTCAATCCTATTTTGTTTTATAACACGCAATCGGGAAACTTTTCTCATACATTTAATACGTTCACGGTGACCATCAAAGTCGTTTCGTGGCACCATTCACGACATATTGCTATTACATCCTCCGAACAAATTTGACTGCAGTGCTTCAATCCAGTTGCCACTGTAATGCCTCCAGCACATCTGTCTGGTGTAACAACTCAGGACTCTATTGCTCACTTGCTGTAACGACATCCGCCATACTCATCTAAATGACCTATCAAGTCCAAGGTGTTTTATTGATATTACGATGTCTGGAAGGTTGAACAAGTTGGAAGGAAATCCAAATTTACAAACTCCGTGAAGAGCAGACCTGGATCAACAATTCACAGGTCGGATTAACGACGTCGGCAAGCTCAGTCCTTCCTTGTAGCAAGGAAGCACAATTCAAGTCAAGTAAAAGAGAAACCGAAAGGTTCTCAGCAGATTTGAAAAAGGCGCACTACCCGGCTCAGGAGACGATTTCTTTCTTTCTTTTTTGTATACAAACATCTGGTCAGCATCCGAAGTCCGAGCTGAGAGACATCGTGACGTTCTATTAGCTGAGTAAAGCGGGAAAAAAGAAAATGTAGCTTTAGATCTAGACCTATTCGTAGCCATACAGCTCAAACTCCCAGGGAAACTTTCTGCCCGTCCTGCTACGCTGAAATATGTCCGTCCTCCTGAGCCAACCAGGTTGCGTGCACGCACACATAGGCGACATGCGCGCACGAGCCTGTCGTCAACTCGTGAAACATTCCATGAGAAACGCCCACGGCATCCATATCTCTGACGAGCTTCAAAACGAGAAGGGTAAGAAGGGTGATGGAGCATGAGGGTCGACCACTCGTTCACTGGGTATGCGGTGGACGACAAGGTATTTCAGGAAACATAACGAGACGACACCTCCAAGGCCTACGGTAGGTATAGTATCACAGTGATTCTGGACGGCGGCTTGGAAAAACTCGGGGAGACATATAATCGAAGGAAGGAAGGACGGCATTGGGAAGAAATGAAATCATAGAACACGCACCTGGAAGTTAGACAGGCGTAAGCAACCATCCGCCCAGATTGATCGACAAGACCGACTTCGAGGTCCTTGTGCATTTTCGCACCCAACAGCGAAATCTCCAATCACGCATGGCCAAGACATACTGACATCATTGCTTCAACAATCCTGTTTGTGTACAAATAAAGAACATCCCAAAAAAGGCAATTGTGGGCACAAGACGGACACGTCGGCAATTACAGTTCACACACTCTCACCAACCTTGGCCACCTCTAAAAATCTACGCCTGATACTTCGTATGGCCCCTTCAAGGAAGTCTACAAACAGCGGTCGTGACCCACGAACACCTAGTCCCAGTCGCCTTGAAGGTGGCTCGTCTGTCGCGTCTTCTCCAGAACGACCAGTAGGGCCGCTCAGCATCCCGGTGCCTGCAGTGGATCGTGAGACGATTAAGATCAACAACGCAAACATCACAGAGATGAAGCATGCTCTTGACGATGCTCTGAAACGCGTAAGTCACTGGTTGAGCACTGTCTGACTTGGAAACTGAATTTGTACGCAGTATCTTGGTCGGCCCGATTTGTTCAAGCAAAGTTACCTTCATACAGACGTGCGGCTGGCATTCGGCTGGTTGAGTATATTTGTCGCTGCTGGCACAGCTTTGTATGGATATAAAGTCGAGTTTGAGGAGTCTAAGCCTTTGGTGTGGATAGGATTGTTGACGTGCGGTCTTCCTTCTTTACCTGGCTCGAAAGATAGATTTGACATGGTTTAATAGTTACATGGCGCTCAGTGCCATTCAATCATTGTATGCGTACTTCGTCGAGGGCAACATTGTGTTCGTCGGAAGGCGGAAAACGTTTTCTAAAAGAGTACGTTTTGCCTTGACAATTTTTTCAAATATTTGTATTGAAACGTAAACTTGATAATGCTAGATTATCACAGAACGGATAACCATTTCCTCAACCACAGTACCCGTAAAGAAGTCAAAGCCTCCTGCTTACTCCCTTCTTCTGCAATACGTACGGTCCACAAGTGGAGGCAAGTCTTTGCTCGCCAAAGGAAAGACGCAGGGCTCTAAAGGATATAATGCCTTCTTCGATGGATTGGGAACCTTGGATCAAGAGAAGTTTGAGCAGTGGGTAGGCGAACTGGTAGAGCAGGCAATGGAAAGTAAGACGTCATAGAACTCCACTTGTGTACTCGAAACTTTTATATCCACCTTTCCAAATCAACCTCGGACCATGTCATCATTGATCGCACTCGTTGACGAAAGGCATCTTTTTCTTCGTAAAGTAATAGCACGTCCCTGTACTGGCCTTGTGAATCTGTTGTGTGTATGATTTCAAAAAAGGAGCTAAAGTATGAACATGAAGAGTACCTCGCAGTGCCAGGCATAATACGAAGATGATGATAAAGACATATACAGTGGAAATCATTATCATGCACGCCATGCTGTACCAAAGTGACATCAATAGGCACCGTGTGCCATAATCGAGTGAGACAGGACCCTGACCCCGGTAGCATTGGATCCATCAAATGTTGACAAGAGAGGTAGATGTGTCAATTAATTCAGATGCACTACCTCGTTTAGCATTGGGCAATGACCTTTGTGGCTGCGGTGGAGACAGCGTCCGTCAGAGCGACTCGCTCCTATGCATTGGAGACAGATAATTCATGGTCAAAGGGGACGAGCGAAGCGGTCGTCAGACCACCAAAGATCTGATCACGAGCCTCAGCAAAAGGCACCTAGCCGGTGAGGCCTAAGAGGATTTGTTTGGCGATTACAGCAATACCAGACTACGCCCGATTAAGGCCACCCCCGCAGCCGATGCAGCACTGGAAGCAGTGGCATTGCTAATAAGCATTCAAGCTCAAGATCAAGATCAAAGCCTGTTTACAATACTTATGACCTTTAATGAACCAGCGATACGATACTGGAGAGCTTTTGGACGGCAAGGGAAGCTTCTCCAAGGTTCGTGACAGTCTGGAGGCAGGCGGCGTTGCACCCGACGCTACCAATGGCTTTACATAAGAAGCTGGCACATCTCACTCGCTAAGTAATAGAAATAGATGGTATTTAAGCAAACACAGACGGAAGCTACCAGAAGACCCACTGGTTCCACATCGTCTCGGGCAGTAATGACGAGAGCTGGGGTACAACTGGGATGTGCGCGAAAAAAAGGCAGAGTGTACAGAGCACCGAACTGAACAAAAAGAAAGCGAATGAGTAGTATGCGTCAGCTGGTTATAATATACTATCGGCCGTTGCCTCTGTTTGAGATTCAGTTCCATCCGATCCTTAGCTCGAAGGGCATGCATAATGTCATGCCTCGTCACGCCTCAAAATATGTCCCTCGCTCACTCTCCCTTGCAAAGGACAAGCTATTTTCAAGGTGAAGGTCATGTTCGGCAAGGTCCGAAGGTCACATGGCTAACGATTTAGAAGACCAACAGTGAACACAAATGAACATTTGCAAACCACCTTATTTGAACTTACTCCAGCTAGATCTCTGAATCAGTGATGCAAATCAATCATTATTCTCAGGTCTCGGCATGACTACACATTGCCTGCTGCCGCAAGGATGACATCTGCCGCCTTTTTGGAGATCTGCAAGAGATTGGGTAAATCACATCGGAGTTTCTCGGCCTCAAACTACTTGCCATATAGGTTGGAGTGGTCACGAAAAATCCGGGAACATTGGGCCAAGAGCTGAGGTCGACAACGTCAAGGTTGTTCACCCCTCTCACTTTGAAGTCACCATCAAGGACTGCGTTAGGATCTGAAGCATTTCTGGTGTTAGTCCAAAATCCAACTGGTCTTTCTTTAGTTGCCCGCCGTTATCTGGCTCTGTTGCATTCGTACGGCACGCGTCGTGACCTACCGGGGACTAGAGTGAGAAAAAGCCGGCAGGGAAGGGGCCAGAAAATAAACTTACCGAAGCTAGGTTTGTACACAAAGTTGTCCATCTCCTCGTCAGTCGTCACATTAGGTCCCGGGGAAATTTCTTCCAAAGGGCTGATTGGTGGCAGTGCCACAAGCTTCCTTGCACGTTTGATACCCTCCCGGATTGCAGCGACATCGGCAGGTCCATCCGCCCCCTGAAAGCGCACCTTCTGAATGCTCAAAGGGTCTTGTGGGTGGGAGCCTGTTAATTTTACGGCACCCTTTGAAGAGGGATGTCCTTTGAGGACAAAACCTTAGTTTGCTCGCTTACATGTTTTCTCTGAATATCATTTGTGGCGTACACAAACATGTCTACGAAATGTTGAAAAATGGTGCCTTATATCGTTATCTGATTCGCGACGGACTTTGCATTATGAAATTTGGCATGCAGTTCAGAGGCTGGATCAAAAACTCATCGCCCACGAGGCAGACACGTCGATCAAGTCCAGCTCGTGAACCCTGTTCACTTGTTGTGACATTCTCGCCTCATGTACCAACAAGTTTGAGGAGGACCCCTGTTGCGTGTACGATTCAGCTCT
>JABAJZ010007003.1:0-16621 GCA_018857265.1 Termitomyces sp. T32_za158 | reverse complement strand
TTTCGGTGGCGGTGTTTCATTATCACAACCGCAGTGAGGGCGCTCAAGGCCAAGAGAACTATACCACCCACAACGCCTCCGATGATAGGACCTGATGACCTGCCGGTGGTCCGCGATGGCTGCGTCGGGTCCGTGGATCCTGTCGAAGGGCTTGTAGAAGTTGTGGAGGAGTTTATGGACGATGTCCCAGACGTCGAAAAGGGACGAGACGAAGTATTTGTGGGAGGTATGAACGATGAGGAACTGGTGTGCGGTGACGCGTTGGCAAAGGTACTGGATGCACTGCTACTGTCGGGTGACGTAGGTGGTGCGCCAGAAGGACCAGTGAAGATCATCAATGAGGTGATGCTCAATACGAAGGATAACGATGGGCTGATGCTCGATGAGCTGGAGGTTTTAGTGGGACCTGGTCCTAGAAAGTCTGATGAAACTTGTGAAAGCCTAAAGTTGACTTTGAGTAACAACTGAATCTTGATTGTAATTGAGAGTATTTACGGTGGAAAGGCTTCATCATCGGGCACAAACAATTTAAGCGTATCTATTGTGACCATAGAGGGAATGGAAGAAGTTAAGGAAAGCGCGGGCTGGACAACCGGCATATTGTTCGCTGTCAAAAGCAAGCCTCGGTGAAAGACAAGCGAGCGCGCTTGAGGACTCGAAAGAGGCGACGATGAAACCAACAAGTAGTGCGGAACACCCGAGGGTCTTGCAGTATATATGTATAGGCAATAAGCAATAAGCGCTCAGCCATCAATAGTGGATATTTCTGTGTGAAACATTTGACGAGGTACAAGTAGCTCAGATGAGATTGCAACGACTAGTTGCCTCCTTTTTGTGTAAGGCGGAGGATTGAGATTTTCTGACATGTACGTTGCACCTGTGAGTAAGGAAGGCGGCGCGTGATACTTACCTCTGGACAGTACGCGCAGAAAAGTCTGGAGGAGGATAACAATGTTAAGAAGGATGACGGAGTATTAGATCTTTATTTGTCGAATAGAGACGTTGATTTGCAATGGGTTTTTTTGTTGGTTTCAATTTGAACTCGGCTAGCAACCACCGTTGCTGATACTCCCTATTAAATAACTTGTTGTTCATCAATCTGGAGAACAAAGACTCACGGTTACTTCGGGTCAAATATCGATATTTGGGAACTGCCTATTGATTCAGATACGGCTGTAACAGCACAGTCGACTTGGTCTAGAAGGAGTGTTCCAGATATCAATTCGAAGGATGGACTGCCCTTGATCCACGTGACCCACTTCTCCATGGTCCAATACTACGACACGATTCCCGACTTTCTCGTTCCCTGGATTGAGGAGCAAAAAGTGTTCTGGGTCGCCACGGCGCCTCTGACCGGGGATGGGTTTGTGAATGTGTCGCCCAAGGGCATGACGGGCACCTTCCACGTGGTCGACGCCAGCACGGTGTGGTATGAAGATCTCACGGGCAGCGGTGCGCATCCCCCTCTCCCGCATCTCCCCACGCCCATCTATCCCAGGCATCGAGACCGTCGCCCACGTCCGCGAGAACCGCCGCATCACAATCTGCTTCAATGCATTTGAGGGCCCACCGCGCATTTGCCGCATCTACGCTAGGGGTTTGTCCTTAACCACTTTATATAGCAACTACTTAAACTACACCTCGCAGGCACCGTGCACGAGTTCGGCACCATCGAGTACGACCGCCTCCTCCCCCTCACCCAACGCCGCCAGGGCTCACGTGCCGCCATCGTCCTCGACGTCATCAAAGTATCCACTGTAAGTCCCCCTCTTCTCCTCTCTCCGCGTCTCACCGCCCCAGTCTTGCGGGTACGCCGTGCCCCTCATGGACTACAAAGCCGACCGCACGCGCCTCAACACCTCGCTTAATGCCTTCGAAGCCGCCGACATTATCGCCGAGCGCAGAATCGAATTGGCCCAGGCATTGACGCCCCCGCGTCCCCCCGACGGCCTCAAGCATTACTGGGCCACGCGCAACGCTAGGAGCCTCGACGGTCTCCCCGGCATGCGACTCGCGCATCACACATTGCTCACCTTTGATATCCCCGTGCGTAACCGCCAGAAGCCTTCCCGCACCTGGCTCGAGTACGCCCCCGCCCTCGACGTCAAGCTCGTTGCAGCGTTTTTGACCGGTGTCATGCTTACGACGTCGTATTTCAAGTACACGAGGATGTAAATGGACATTGTATCAGCTACTGTTCGAATGAAAGACATTACTATGTATAGCATACCAACCCTGATCGAACTACTTAGGGTTGCGCTCGGAGCAGAAGCTCGAGCGCTTATCTGTCAATGTACCTCACTGCAACAACCACGTGTCAGCCCGAGCCCGTACGCCACTCCAAACATCGGCGCCACATATACCAAAACACCAATATGCAATACCTTTCATAAGTCACAAATGTTTCTCCCACAGTTAAGCTCTGAACTCAAGACGTCGGAAGAGATGCTTGCAAGGCAAAACATATGTACTTATTGACATCTAGTAAGTATCCAGATCCGTACGTCGACAGTCAAATCCAGCATCAGTTCAGTTCAGTCAATGCGTGCAAGGAAATCGAAAACCATGTCCATCTCCAAACCCACGTTTCATTCCAAGGCACGAACGGTTGACATTACAAATGTGCTTATCCCACTGACTCTAATCCTTCTGGTGTGGGTCTTTTGAAGAAATAAGTGGCCATCAATTTCCCTCTACTAAAGTAGCGGGAACATACACTGGGTAACTCGAGTATGGACATACCGCTTAGGATACGCCACGGCCACCACTGCAGCGAAATAGTGTAGAACTACTACGAACTTTAAATAGAATAGATCTACTACGAACTTGTGCGTGGCTAACAAGCGCTGGACCTGGCCCTAGATGCGACCGGCGACTCGGAGACTAATTGAGAAATATGCCAGTGCGTGGAAATGGTTGCGCCTCCAGGGAGGGCTCAGGAGGTCAGACTCGAGTTGTGTTCGTATCCCATGACGCGATCTAGATAAGTGGCAGTATTGTAGAGAGGCTACACCGTGGGATTCATCACGGAAGAGTGATTTAGCTACCCGAGTCCACGGCAAGAACTCTCCTACTAAAGTACTAGCGGGAAATTCAACTGAACACGTAACGCCCAGTCACAGGGCACAGGGCTTTTGTCATGCACAACGACTCGTTCAATATGCTCCCTGACTTGCCTCTCGAGATCCAAGACCAAATTTTCGATTGTGCAGCACGTTTGCACCCCGGATACGCTCCCACGCTATCCGTCGTTTCGAAGCGCGTGCAAAATCGCGTCGAGAGGGTCATTTACGAGAGACTTTTCTTCATCCGACCAGAATACCCCTGGCCACGTTCCGGGATGAACTTGCCTCCATAGAGCTTTTCAAACATACCCTCCTTCACCGTCCCGCAGAGTTCTTTGGCACGCACGTCCGCAGCATTTGTTTTGATACACTACGTAAATGCGAAAGACTAGTCCTCAAAAGATGCACTGCACTCGAACACCTAGCCTTCTTTCTAATCCCCACATCGCAAGTGTCCGCCATAGCCCCTCTGATTTTCCCCTCTGCATACACACTACAGAGTCTCATAACAAGTAGTGACGTTCTTGCATACATGGCCAACTCCTGCATTATATTCCCAAGGCTAAGATACCTTTGGATAACTACCGCCTTGACCATTCGTGTGCCGGCCCTTGATTGGCTTCCTGCGTTGCATACCGTGGAATTTAGCGCAGGTCGTGATCCATGGAAAGATGATGCGGAAAGAATCATAGACACCGCACACAACTTGCAAGTGCTGCGTTTGTATGTTATTGGTATTGGGCCTCGCCTGCTTGTCGATGCATGGAGGGATACCATCGTAAGCCCCGTCATCATCAAGACCAAAACAAGAGATAAAAGAGATCTACAAAACGATCCTTGTTCTGTGTGGGAGAGGTTCCAGTGGGAGAGGTGGAAAGCATTGACAACTGATATTACAGATGTGCTACTTGAAGAAGAATAGAAGCATTACATCTTTCTCAATATGAGAGTTCACCCGATGGTGGAACACGGGTCCAGGAATATTCGTGTTTGTAACGCTTGCATCATGCATTAGATCATGAGTGCCTGCAGGTATGGGCACTGTAGCCAGACACGCCGTTGTTTGTCCCATACACCAAGGTTTGTTAAAGGAGGGGTGGTATGTGGTTGTGCATAAGCTCGAACTTTTGTTGGCTTAATAGGATCCACTCACATCATACATAAAACGACAAGAGTAGTAAGAGCAGATGTTCCCGCATCACCAGATGCTGGCACAATTATATATAAAGTCCTCTGACTACAGGTCAAGGCGTTGTATATAAACAGCTGTAGTTACAACTGATGTATTATATATATAAAGTTACTGTAGTTTTCCTGTGCACCCCGGCGATTGTTGGCAGTGACGATTTCCCCTACTCGTTGTTGACGGTGTGCTTGTTCCTTCGAGTGTGACTGGACCTGTACGTGTGATGGTAATTGAAACCTACGGTAAGAGTACTGAGGGCTTTTGGTCCCGGGCAAACGGTCTCATGGAGTGTTCGCCCATGATCCTCGTGTGCTCTTCATTCGAGTTCGAGTGGGAAGTGGTTGACCGTCTCGGGGCCTTCTCCGCACGCGGTGCATGTGGGTGTGTTAACTTTTCGGATCAGATATCGTGGCTAAGGCACCATGTGAGAAGAAAATAGTCACCAATACCAAGGAGAAATGCCTAAGGATTGGAGACGAAGTCAAAAACCAGAGAAGAACTCGAACCGAACTGTTCAGAATGATTATACAGAGCAAATATTGTACCACGTTTGTCTGCAGACACGCCAGGGAATGGATTTTGAACCTCTCGAGTAAGGAATGCCTCCCACTTCCCCTAAATTGCCGACACATTGAGCTGTGTCGCATTGACCACCTGGCCGATGAGCGGACTTGCTAAGAGTGCCGACAGTGATGGGTGTGCCAGACTTCGGGGAAGAAGTGACGTTAGTTAACTGGGGCTGGACCCCTGTGACACGTTGGATGTCAGCGGCAGATTTTGCTGCGGCGAGGTGAACGCTGGGCTAGTCGTAAAAATGGGAGAAGCTTCGCCTTTCGCGACAACAGGCAGAGTGAATGCATCGTTTGAATCGAATGTAACGCACTGGTCTTGGCCAATTGCTTCAACACCCGCAAAGAGCGCACATACAACGGTGGCGACGATTGGTGCGTGTAACATGGATGAGCAATGAGGTTTGATGTTGACAATGGATTCTGAACGAGTCTGTCTATTCTTTCCGTGCGATGGAATTTCGAAATCATTCCAGAATCATTCTCGGCATATTCAAGGTCGGTACATCTTCGAGGTCACAAGGACAGTTGTCTGAAGGATATGAATGAATGGAAAAGGTTTGGATGTGAGGAATCTGGAAGTCGTGCGGCCCGCTGTTAGCAAGCATCACTCCACGCATATTTTTGATCACAACCCACAACATGGGAAACCGAATGCGAAATCGAAGACAGAAGGTCGAATACTGTATCTGAATGATTGGAGTTCTGCCCTCATTCTGAGACGATGCAAAATTTTGCATTCGGGGATGATCGCGTTGCTGGGATAAGACCTTGTGATGCAATCGATGGCTCGGCCCATAGGTTTTTGACCCTTGTGTGCCCAAATACTCCTTCCTTCAAGTTGGAGATTGTGTGCATGCTGTTGAAGACTTTAAGTCCAACAGGTGTTGATTATTTCAACCAAGAGTTATCAGAGGTTGACTCCCTGTGGAAGAATTTCATATGGTCCGTATATCACAGCGACTCGAGGCCCAAAAACAAAGATCGTGAGCTTGTAGATAGGAGACTGTGTAGGTCAACGTTCGACTCTAAGTTTAATTAGTTGGGCGCATTCGTATTTTGGAGCTCGCGCTGTTTCGTAATCCATATGTGCGAAACTCGACATCGGCGATTGTGTGCGAGAAGGAGAAAAGTAAGGGAATCAGGAGAATGAGACTCGGCTGAGTCTGCACGAAGGAAATGACTTTTGATTTCTTGAGTCCAAAGGGTTCTCGAGCGCTGGATGCCCTCCCGAGAGAAGGTTTCCAGAAACTCAAGCTTCAAGCTTGACCACGAAAAACTTTAAAAGGTACGATTGGTAGATGTAGTAGTGTAGTAGATTGAAGCGGAGATAGTTGGTGGTGGGGCGAAAAACGCGTGATTACAGGCGTAGTGTCAAGCGTACCTCAGACTGCGCTCGCAATGCGCGGCGTGGTCTGAAACAACGAAGTCGTCGTCGTCCCACACGGTACCACGTTCGCCGCTCAGTAGGACGATGGATAGAGTGATAGAGCAAAATTGGCAGTGACTATGAATTGATCTGTGCCGCAGTAATTTCGGGTCCCGAGATTCATTGAGAGCTTTTTTCCCAGTTGAGCCTGGATTCTACGTTGACAATAAACATGGTACAGCCTTTAGCATCACTGCGATCGGATCATGCTTTTTTTTGACCTGCTGTGAAGTACTTATATTAATTAGTTGCTTTGGCGATTGCTCTCTGCCTTGGATTCCCTCGAGATATGATTCTCGCACTTGCCTTGCAACAGCTTTCCCGTCAATCATCATTAATACCTCGTGATATTGCACCTGCCGCCTCATCGTGCCACGATAGAAGTATTTGGGGTGTAATCTGGAGCTGTCTCACCACTATTTTTGCTTGTACCTGGATTTCTATCCATCCCAATGTCACAAAACCTGATGAGCAGCCTATACTCCGCCGCCTCAAGATCTTTGCTCTAGCATTAATCGCTCCCGAGCTCATTGTCTTATGGGCACTACGGCAATGGGTGTCATCTCGTGAACTGGCACGGAAATATCAAGGTTTTTCAAACCTGACCTTGAACACAGCATTTTAGCTCATGTCCGGTATTTTAGACTATGGATGGACTCAGACACATGGTTTCTTTGTGATTATGGGTGGCTTTCAAGTTTGTGACCCCAATGACTCAAACAGAATTTTTGCCTTAGACCCAGATGATATTGAACCATATCTTAAAAATCATGATATCACCATCTCACGGGACGAAATCCAGGATCGAAGCAAAGGAGATGTTCTTGCAAAATCTTTGGTTGTTCTACAGGTCACTTGGTTCATTCTCCAGATTGTAGCACGTACAGTTCAACATCTAGCTATCACGGAACTTGAAGTTGTCACCCTTGCCTTTGCTATCTTGAATTTCATCATATACTTTTGTTGGTGGAGCAAACCTCTTGATGTTAACTGTCCAGTCAGAGTTACTGCCTATCATGAAACAATCCAACATGACCCCCGGACAATGCAGGATGCTTCGTCTCCAATCCTACTTTCAATGTCCCTCCTTTTTCCTACTTCAAGTGACAACCTTGACTCTGGTGCGCTTGCTTCCAGATTCAATGTGACGTATTTCCAACCAGAGCCAGTCATGGTGGAAGACCTGGTAGCAGATCCACCCCTTAACATCATAAATGAGGAGCCAATGGAGTATGCCAATAGTGTTGATTCAAACCATAGTTGCTCTTCCCTTCACCTTGCTATGACTAGTCATTTACCAGAGGCATCATCTCAAAATTTTGCCAATCCTTCTCCACCTTGGAACAATCCTTCTTCTTTGCTCCTTCCACAGCCAGTGATTCTCCACACTCGGAATGAACTTTATCCAAGTGGATTGAGTGTCATACAAGAAGGGAGCCTGTCCAAGGCTGTCACAAATATTCTAATTCACCACAGTATCTGGTCTGCATTTACAATCAGGTGTACCAAATGCATCAAACTTATGCAACATAGTTTGCTGGTTCTCCAACAGGCTTTTTCTACAACTTTCCATGCCATTGTCCACATTTTGACTGCAGAATTCTCCAAGCTTGTTGTAAGAGGTGGATCTGTTCGTACTTATGCCTTTGGGACCCTGACTAAGAGGGAAAACACCATTGTAGACAGCCTAGCTTGTGGAGTGGCAGTGTTATTTGGAGCTATACACTGTCTAGCCTGGGATTTTGAGTTTCCAAGCAAGACTGAAGCTATGATGTGGTGTGCATCATCATTGATCATTGTTTGTCTACCAATCTATGCCATTATTCTTCCACATATTCAGAACTTTCTTCTCAATTCAGCCCAATTACAACAACACTGGCCTCAAATGAGGCGATGGTTGATCTTGAAATTGTACATCCCCTCTGTGCAGATGAGTAAATTACTTTATATGTCAGCACGTCTGCTTCTGCTGGTTCAAATGTTTGTGCTCTTGAGAAAACCTGATGCAGGTGTCTACACATCCATCAACTGGGTCACTTATATACCTCATTTTTGATGTCTCATATCTTATTTGGAAACTAAATACTTTTGAGATTGGACAATGAGTAGACATACAATGTCACATTTTTATTCTAAATACATACATCACTTGACTTTTGAGTTTATTTTTTTTCAGAATTCTGGCTAGGATTGCATAAAAGAATTAAAAGGTGCCATTTATCTCCAAAGCCCACTACTTGACCTGACTTTTTTGAGATTAAGTCCTGTTTCTCTAAAGAGGATTGTAGAACCATATCCCTATTACCTGTGTGGCAATAAGAAGTACAGATAGAACTATGTTTGTACTTGAAATGTGTAAGAAAAACCTATAACAATATAATGGCTTACCTAACTCAGTGCCTGTTGATTGGCAAAGAACAATTGAGGAGGTAAACATTCCAACATCTATGACACTTGAAAGTATTATGCCCTCTGGTGCAGTTGATAGCCCCCCCCCCTCCTCCTCAAGTCCACACTCTGATATGTCAACAACTACTATGTTTTTTGCTGTATTTTAGAGTGAGGGACTCTTGCCATGTATACTGAAACTATTGAGAACTTCAATGGAGGCAAGACATCCAAAAACTATTGAGTCCCATCTTGACAATGAGGGAGTGGTTTGTCACACTCTCATCACACCTGTTGTACAATGCTGAAGCAGATATTGATCCTAAAACATGACACCTCATACTCTATAGACTTGCTGAGCAGAGCCTATGGTGCTGTTCACTTAAGAGGCTAAAAACTGGGTTAATACATAGGTATCATATATAATCGTTGAGCCAAAAACAATTTCATTTTTTGTGCTCCATGCTATCAAAAAAAAGAAGTATCTTGGATTGCTGCATCTCATGCCCATGAAGCTGCTCTGAAGAAAAGGCAGAATGTATCACAAACACCACCTGGACTGTGCAATGAAGACTCAGAGCCCAAAAATCCATTTTTGCATGACACATAACCCATCTTTGTTGATTCTGATTCTGATTCAGAGACCACATGGCAAGGAGGTGCCAACAATTTCAGCAACATGGATGAAGAGCAAATGAATTCAAAGAATGGTCTTGAGGGGGGATATAAGACTGTCAGTGAATTTAGTGAGGAGAACATTGGAAAAACTTGCACCAGACAAAACCCAATATGATCAGATTCAAGTTCATAAAACACCAAAGGAATGGAAGAAGGCAGATGTCACAACCCATCTCTGGAGCACACCACACAACCCCAGAACGCCTCACTCAACCCCCACATTTTCCCCCGGCTTTCCTGCCAGCTGCCCTGCTTTTTCCTC
Organism: Termitomyces sp. T32_za158; assembly: GCA_018857265.1. Classification (NCBI taxonomy): domain Eukaryota; kingdom Fungi; phylum Basidiomycota; class Agaricomycetes; order Agaricales; family Lyophyllaceae; genus Termitomyces; species Termitomyces sp. T32_za158. The sequence goes on along the minus strand of JABAJZ010007003.1, from coordinate 7,044 downwards.
CACATGGATCCCCCACCCAACCGCCCCTGACCTCCGGCAATCACTGTATCAACCCTATCTAATCCTACCCTGCCGCAATCACCCACATCAACTCTACCTGATCTTGTGGCGCTGCAACCACCCACATCATCTGGCAATCACTCCAGCGATCACACCTGGCACTCAGACCTGACAACCAATGTCAGACCCCTTGATATGATGATCCTGATGCCCACCCACTTTGATCGAGGCAATACAAGTCAGGACTCACCATGCAATCCCAGGACTCCTCACCAATACATCCCAGAGCCCTATACAGTATGTCTATACAGTACTCCAGGACTGATCAGGCTCAGCCCTGGACAAGCCTCTCTTTGTTGAGTACTTAAGTTGTAGCTAGCCAACTTGTACACTAGCCTTGATATTACCCAAATTACAAACAACTTATGAGCAACTATCAAACTGCCGTTATTATCTGCATTGAATCCAGTGAACCTTGAACCTACAAAATCCTCTGATTTGAACTCTTGAACTTGTTAAAGTCCACTTCTCCTCTGTTTTGTCAACTCTACCATTTTAATTCAAACTTTGTCTTAACCTGTCTCAACTTATAAATCCTCAACTTATCTCTCTTCAATTTCCAAACTCTCAACTCAAACTCGTCTCGTCTTCATTGTCTAATTCCAACATTGACTTTGTTTCCCTGCCTCTTTAACCTGGCACTTGCCTTCACCCTGGCTTTTGTCTTATTTTCCTGGTCCCCATTTCTGGACCACCCTGGACCAAGCTCTTCCCCTGTTCTCTTTGATTTCAACAATTGTCCCTGAAGTCCACTTATTGTTACTTTGTTACTCTTCCCAAAAAGCACTCCATCGTACTTGTCTATCTTATCCTGGACTACTTGTCCTACACCCTGGCCCATCCTCCACATCCTGGACCACATTCCCATGCTCTGGACCACTCCAGACCATCCCAGACCACTCCGGACCACTTTGGACCACTTCTCCAACTTTGCCCTGAATTTTGTCCCCTTGCACCAGGTCATGTGTATCTAGCTACATCTCATCCACCATTGTAAGGCTATGCTTTGGAAGAAGCCCCAATGTCAGCGGAGCCTGACACTGGGCTCTTGTTTGACGCTGTCAAATTGCTGCTTGTCTAATGCCTCATCCACAGGATCAAGTGGTACCACGGGAAAGAAACTGCAAGCCCATACAGCCAATCACACTCCCTATCCTCACTGCCCTCCTCACCCAGCTTAAACCTGGCACAGTCCCTGGCCACTCGACAATCTATGTGGCCTGCTGCCTTGCTTATAGTGGGTTACTGTGCAGCGGAGAATTCATGGCAGGGAAAGGCGGCAGGTTCAACACTGACACTGGCCTAAACCTATCCTACAGCTGCATCACTTTCCTTCCCAGTTTCAAGAATGCCACACACACACTTGTGTCACACTCTCTGCTTCCAAAACCAACCCCTTCTGCCAAGGCGTTACCATTACTGTTGCCACAGCCCCTGGACTCCCTACATGTCCCATTACAGCCCTTAAAGCCCTCTTTGTCAAGCTTCTGTGCCCAACAGATGTGCCCTTTTTCAAACAGCCCAACGGCAAACTCCTCTTTTATGACTTCTTCATAAAAAGCATCTGTGAAGCCCTCACACTTGCAGGTTTCAAATCTGACCTCTACGCCTGGCCACAGCTTCTGTCACAGGGCAGCATCCAAGGCTGCAGCTGTGGGATACTCCAACTACAAGATCCAATTGCTTGGCCAATGGTGCAGCGATGTATACAAACTTTACATAGAAAATGATCTGAATAGAATCTTCCACCTCTCCTTCCTTCTAAGGGGTACCCAAAATTAAAATTTAATATATAGGATTGCATTTTTTTTAACGGTGAAAGGGTCAGACTAACTAACTATCTGCTGACTAATATTCCAAATAAGGATATTGAATCATCTGGTAGTGTAAATCCTGGACCTTATTCTCGACGCTGTTTTGCTCCACCATGTTTGTTTGCCTCACACATTTCACACACCCACCCGTTTACTCTTCCTTCCTTCTTGACACAATGAAGATGATACTTGTTGTATGCTGCAGGTGAGCAAGTCATTTAAACATTTGCTGAAGACTCTTATTCATTGAGTTTCATAGCCAGGATGTTTACACTGGATTGCCTCACTCCTTTCAGCATCAGAGACCATAAAACCACAAATAAATTTTGACTTTCCTTGTGTTTTTTCACCCAGTTCGGTAGCCCAACCTTTCTTGTATGGCAATATGGGCATAATACATGGTACTCTGCATCAACAACAATGGTTGACTCATCAATCTCAGACTAGATAAGATTATCTGAGGAGATACTAAAATAGAGATGGAAAATGTCTTACAGCCATACAATCAAGCTTGCCAATTTTGGAATGGAACAAAGACAGAGAAACCTTAAGAAGCAAAAACTTGGCAAAAACTGGAGGCCAGCCAGAGGCTTGGAAAAATGTTCACATCATGTTTGGAAACAGTGATGTAGTCAAACATTATCATAAATAGACATTTACCATCACCCTCCCAAACCAATGAGCCACCTTTTCTGCTTAGAATCAAGCAGTGTGAGAAGAAAATATGGCTTGGACAAGAGAGCCAAATTTTGGCCAGTCTTGTGCCTTACTGAGAAAATGTATCTCCAGGTAACTACGGCTATACCCTAAATGAAGGCAAGCCACATGAGGTAAGAAACTAATAAACTCTGTTAGCAGGAGATTGTTTTTTAAATATATTGTTGATGTTAGTATACAGAAAAGCTTACTGCTGGCAGAGGCCAGTGCAGTTGGTCTGTCTTGAGCCTGAAACTACTTGCAATGGCAATTGCAGTACAGGCTTGGTAAATTTACAGGAGCGCTTTGCGGTACTGTCAGAATACAGGTTAATCAACCAATATTAAGAGACTTATGAAAGAGAAATAATCAAGTCTCTAAAAAGTCGTAGTCATCCAAATGTCTGCTCAAGGCAATGGTGTGGAGAATAACTGGGTATTTCCTGATGTAACAGTGAAAAGAATCTGAAGTCCATCGGCTGGCAGCTTGTATAATCTGCGGTGCTGCACCACAGCTAAGGAAGGTTGCGCCTCCAGATCTCAATGACTGGCCTGCAATATTCATGTTGAACAACATGCGCAGTCTTGCAATAAAGAAGGATCTTGTAGGATGAGAGCCATTAGATATAAGCCACAGCTTGCATCTGAGAGGAAATCTCTCTTGCTGCCTGTTGCAGTATTTGATGAAAAATTTTAATAGGTTTGAGGCGTGTCTGTGAGATAGTATGAGGATCTTATTTCCCTCAAAGAACATGTTGGATTTATGGGTAGGGAGTATGTATTCATAGCGCAAAGAGGAAACAGATACTGTGTTTGCAACTGTGACCTTACAATGATTTTGTAGAGCAATGTCATCGGGAACCATCATTTCTCCTGGGCGAAGCAGGGCATAGAAACCAGTCAATAGCATGGCAGGAAAGAGACTATTGTCATGAGTTCTAGGGCCACTGTAGAAGTCAATCACTTTGAGAAGATCTTCTCTGGAGAGGGCTGGTTTTCAATTGGTTGGGGAACCAAAGCGTTTCTTTGACCCTGCTAATGTCCTCTTTACTAGGGGCAAATTACGTTTGGCTCTGACATTCGGAAAGTAAACTTTGAGTTGATTACAAATACTAGAAAGATAACCGGAAATGGATTTTGGGTTGATGTGGTGTGACATATATGTTATGTAGAGGGAAAGTGTGTCAGCAGTCAGTTTGGTCAGAAGACAATGCAACTTAACAAAGTTTAAATAGGAGTTGAGGGCTGAGCCATAGCATCAGAAGGTAGTGTCACCAATGTTGTATCCTAAAGCAATCAAGCGTTTGTGTATTAAGCGCTTGTGAGTCCAAGCTGACCTGTGAGGCTGCCTGGACTTTATTGTGGATACAGAGTTGAAAGTCATAGATAGAGAGCAAAAGGAAAAGGTCTCTAGCCTCTTGAAACTTTGACCTCGAGAGAAGATCTGTGCAAACAACTTTACATAGAAAATGATCTGAATAGAATCTTCCACCTCTCCTTCCCTCTAAGGGGTACCCAAAATTAAAATTTAATATATAGGATTGCATTTTTTTTAACGGTGAAAGGGTCAGACTAACTAACTATCTGCTGACTAATATTCCAAATAAGGATATTGAATCATCTGGTAGTGTAAATCCTGGACCTTATTCTCGACGCTGTTTTGCTCCACCATGTTTGTTTGCCTCACACACTTCACACACCCACCCGTTTACTCTTCCTTCCTTCTTGACACAATGAAAATGATACTTGTTGTATGCTGCAGGTGAGCAAGTCATTTTTCCAAGATGTCAATCTTGATGGGTGTGACGATTTTGAAGGGATGTTGATGAGCTTCTATAGTTTCTGTAACTCAGCAATTTTGTAATTCACTGAAAGGAGGATTTGGAAGAGGTTTGGCTGAGAAAGTCCAATCAATTAAAGTCTTTGGAAGCTAGAAGGAAAAATCATAATAATTATATTGGAGGTATTTTAGCACGTTGCCTTTGATGGCATCAATTTTCAACGCTTTGAGTGCACTCCAATTTCTTGTGATTTCCTCCACACTGTTTGCATGCATGTCTCCAGTAGCAGTCTCCTTCAAATGGACACCCAGCTGGTTTATTCCATATGTTACATATGCCTTGTTTTGTCCCTTTGATAGTTCCTCCTGTACTTTTGAAATTGAAAGTTTGTCTGCCGCTGGTTCGCTTTGCATGAGATTTGATGAAGTTGATGCTTCAGGAATCAAGAATGGCATCTCGCAAGTCATCAAAGTTGTGTCTGTCAGTGAGCAACATTCTTGTCCTGGCTCCAACCCTAGTTCTGACTGCCCTCTCAAAGGCAATGATGCTTGGGTGCAAACTGGGCGGCTTGGCAGAGAAGAGCCCGACGATGTATTGATAGTGACTGTCCCACTCTGATCTGTGATTGGACCATGCAAAACATAAGGCTTCTCCATACAAGTTCACGGCAATGGTCCATTGTCCATGGTCCTCAACTTTGCACATTGGATCGCTGTGACCAAAGATGATTTTATGGTCTCCAATACACCCTCTATTCTCCTGAGGAGCTCCAACATGGTGGACAGAGCTATAAATTGTGTCAAAGTCTGCAAGTTCTCCGTGGATAAGCTTGTCTCATTTGGTTCTGGGAAAATTACAAGGCACAAGATGGGAGACTGAGATATACTCTTTGATCTTAGTGGGATTTCTGACGTATAATTGGAGGAGTTTTCTATTCTCCTGGCATCGACTATCTTCCTCCTCATGAGCAAGCTTTTCCTCAGCAAACCAGAGCAAGTTACTCTCGATGATTTTCCTTTTCTTTGTGGGTGACCGATTCACTCCAAGCTCAGAGGCTTCAGATGAGTTATTATCACTCTCCTTCATTGCGTCCATCGAGGACATTGTCAATGACTTGATCCCTTGAAACTCTAACAACTGATTGTCTTGGGATACCCTCATGTCATTCTGACTCATTGCTATCCGGCCTAGGAGGCTCCTCCCTTCTGGGTCTTTCATTGAGGTTAGCTTGTTGCATTTCTGTCCTTCTTGCAGCTGAGCTCTTTGTTCTCTGTTATGTTCCTCCGTTTCAATGTCTCCAAGCAAGATGACATAGCTGGTAATAGACTCTCTTTGGAGTTTTCCATCCAGATTCAATTCACCAAGAGTACTGATGATGGCTGTGATGCCATCAGATTTTGTTGTGTTACTTCTACAGAAGTCGTCAACAATTCTTTCAAGTTGAGAAGAGAGTTCTTGCTCTTGCTCTGTAGGCTGCCGGTGATGAGCCTTGGTCTGTCTGCCACATTGTTTTCAGCCAGTATCCAGCAATTGGGCAATACACACACACACACAAAAGCACACAACCATGAGGCGGCAAGTCACCTGCCGCACCATGTGATATCACAAGACTTAGCATTCGCCCGACTACGCATCAGCTGCTCCAGGCACCCATGGCGCATTGCAATTAAAATTAAAATAGTTAGTTTGTGCAGGGCTGATGGCCATTTTCCCTGTCAGCAGGAAGCTTTGACTTTGATGCCAATCAACGCCACAATTTTATATGACAGAAGCTTGGTAAATTTTCTTGAAATCTTTTTCTTGCTGACTCACAGGCACCACAAGATCGCCATGACTTCTCTGTTAGAAATTTTTATGAATGATTATTATATCATTACCGACTTGGACTAGTATATAAACTGTAACTAGCTACCACTGAAAGAAAACAAACTTTACCCTCAGTTCCCTCCTCATTACACATCAGATCTCAAAAAGGCTTAATGCACTTAGTTCGGCAGACTTAAGTTGTGACAAGTCCTTGAGTTTTTGTCTTTCTCCTACCAATGCTACTACCAACCTCCAGTCGCCATCTTGGGTGGCCAACACAACTTTCCAACAGTGGGTCGCCATTGCAGGTGACCATTAGCAACTTGTTTTCTGACCCCGCATACCAATCCGTTGCTAGCGCCCCATGTGCGCTAGCTTACTTTATTTTGATAAGTCCCCTCCACCCTTTCTACAACCCCTTTTGGCTGCCGTGTCCCTCCAGTAACTGGGACTCCAACCAGGAATCTCCTACAAAATCAAACCGCGTGCCCAACGCTACTATAGAATTGGACATCATCAAATTGGAGCCCACCGCAAGAGTCATAGGTCAGAATTCTGCCAGAAACACGGAGTCAGCAACAGCACCGCCTACTAGCAGAGTCGGCAACCACCAACCCACCATTATTGCCAGATACACCACAGCTACCCGGGGCACTCCCCTGATGGCAATCAAGGACCACAGTAACTACTACACCACCACCCACAGCGACCACACAGCCAGCTGCACCTGTTGCGACTAGACACTCATCAAGGGCCAAGATTATGCCCTCAGCAACTACACCACCACTGTCAGGACCCGCGCCCCCCCCCCCCCCCCCCCCCCCGCTCCCCCCCCCCCCGCCCCCCCCCCTGCCGCCACCACACGCTGTGGGCCCCGTGCACGGCCCC
>JABAJZ010007002.1:0-14166 GCA_018857265.1 Termitomyces sp. T32_za158 | reverse complement strand
CTCGCAGATCGTATTCTTCCTGCTTTTGATACACCCATAGGTCTCCCTCTTCCAATGGTCAATCTTGGCAAGCGTGAAGGCATCTTTGACAAAGATCTGCGTGGTCTTGTTAGCACGGCAGAGGTTTCCACTCTCCAGCTCGAGTTTCGCTATTTAAGCCATTTGACTGAAGATGACGTTTACTGGCGAAGAGTCGAGAACGTGTGTGTCAATGTTTAGGGCAGTCCGAGTCTGTCGGCCTCACATTAACCATCTTAGGTTATGAGACTTATCAAACGTGCTCGTTTACCTCATGGATTGGCATCCATTTACATGAGGTCTGTCGTCGAAAATCTTGGCCTGTCTACCTCTGATGCCTCTTATCAAGTCTGTTGGATGGTCAATATGTCACGTCCGCTATACGTCTGGGATCTAGAGGCGACTCGTACTACGAGTACTTACTGTGAGCATCTGACCATGATAATCTAAGCAATTCCTAAACGCCCATAAGAAAACAATATATCCAGACAGTGAGATTTCCATCTACTCGTCATTCGCTGGCTAACGTATCGCAGAACGGCACAGAATCCGTCTATAGAGATGTAAGATCTATCATGACATAGAAAAGCTTGACATCTCATGGACCGGGTGCAGATGTATGACGACGCAATGGCAGGCATTCACAACCACCTTATCCAAAAAAGCACTAAGTCTCGAATGACTTACACTGCTGAGCTGGTTCCCGAACAAGACAGGACAGGTGAAATGTAAATCAATGCTTTTCGACTATACGAAGCATCCGTCGATTCAGTTCTTCGTAGATCATGGCGCCTGACACCAAAACAGGACCATCTGGTATGTTTTCTCGGTGGTTCTTTAATGCTTGGAGCAACGAGAACGGGGGCGCTAGTCGATAAGGTGTCCATCCCACCCCTTGATAACGAACTATCACCAGTAGGGAAGAGAGATTGGAAAAATGGCGTAGAGCTCATTAAGACTTGCATGGACACGCATGATACAGCTACGTATGTTGTCTTCCATTTATTACAACTATCGCTCATGCCATGCAGAGGACTCTCACCTGAGATCGTGCACTTCCGAATATTGATACATGTCAACATAACCTACGAGGCTGAAGGCGAATGATCTACTCTTCATCGTCTTCGTCACCACCCTCCTCCTTCTTGGCGGCGGCGGCGGCACGCTTGCGCTTAACGCGACCAGGCCTTCCTCCACCATAGGGCGAGGTGAGAGCGAAGTCAATGTGCTTTTGGGAGTCGAGACGAACAACGAAGGAAGGAACATCAACGATCTGCTTGCCAACGCTGCAAGTTCGTTCACCCAAATCAGCCTGACATACGTCGATGAATAGCAGAAAGACGCACCGGATGTGACGTTGACGGATGAGGGTGCGAGCATGGTGGATGCTCTTTGCCAAGCCGCTCTTGAAGACCTGGGTCTGCAGCCTCCTCTCCAAGAAATCCTCGATCTTGAGGGCAAGCACGTAATCGAGACGCATGCGGGTCTCGTCGAGCACACCGATACGCACAAGACGGCGAATCAGGGCGTTACCCTCGAAGAGACGCTTGGGATCCTTGGCATCGAGCTTGAGAAGCTCACGAGCAGCACGACGGATTTTGGAGAGGGTGAGGGCAATTCGCCAGATCTCACGCTTGTTGCGGAGACCGTATTCGCCGGCAAGCTGGTTGTGAAATCGTCAATAAAAATATATAAAAGCGCGTCAGAAAGCAGACCTTGAGCTCAGCATCGAGACGCGCCGACTCGAAAGGTCGACGGGGTACCTTGTAACTGTAGAGTTAAAGGCAATGGGGCACGGCTCGTGAGCACGAATGCAACCCTCCACACATGTGGATCTTGAGGAAAAGAGCTCACGTTTTAGAGTGGTTCCGCGGGGCCCTGGACAGCAGCCGTTAACGCTGAGCTCGACGGGGAAGGCAGCGACGACATTACCTGGGCATTTTGTCTTGATGAAGTCGACGACGGACTTGTGTTTACCGTTGGGCACAAATAATGTCGCGACCAAATTAGGGTAAACAGATGGGATCAGAAACTGTGCAGGACGACCTCAGCCACCCGGGGTTTGCCGAGATCGCCAAATTTGCACTCCGTTTGTCCTCGCTGATACAGCCAACGTCCAAGCCCACTGTACGCCGAACTCTTGCCCGTCCGTTTGCCGTTGCTCACTTGGTATTGCACAGTCCTCAAGATGCCGCACTCTTTCGGTTACCGCGCGCGTACGCGCCACATGTTCAAGCGGGGCTTCAAGGGTGCGATTCGGCTTGAGGGATTTTGGTGCAGAGATTGACTGTCTGACAGAGAGCGGCCCCACAAGACTGTCGACCTTCCTCATCAACTACCACGTTGGAGACATCGTTGACATCAAGGCCAACGCCTCGCAACAAAAGGGTATGCCCCACAAGTACTACCATGGGTCCGTCCATACAGTCCCTCTTTAACAATCAAGAAGCCTGATCTTTTGCTGCGTTAGACGCACTGGCATCGTGTACAACGTCACCCCCTCCGCTGTTGGTGTTATTGTCTACAAGGTCGTCGGAAACCGCTATTTGGAGAAGCGTGTCAACCTCCGTGTTGAGCACGTCCGTCACTCAAAATGCCGACAGGAGTTCTTGGACAGGGTAAAGAGCAACCATGAGGCGCATGCTGCTGCTAAGGCCAAGGGTGGTAAGTCCCTGTGCTCGAGATTCTTTCAAGGTCATAGCTGAAGTCCACTTCGAATTATAGAGCGTGTCAACTTGCGCCGCATCCCTGTCCTTCCCCGGGAAGCCCGCACTGTCTCCACCAAGGACAACGCCCCTCAGACTATGGTCCCCGTTCCTTACGAGACGACGATCTAGAGGAGTAAATGGTGGCATTTTATTCCTACTGGCTGGTTGTATGTCGTCTACTGCTTTCATGCCCCATGCGATTAAGAAATCATGAAAACCTATGCCTGAGTCTTCAGCCTTTCCCGTGTGAACTTCGTGGTCATCGAATGGTATTTCGTCAGGAACTTCTTATCGTCTGAATGACTACTACCCCCTTTCACGTGGCGTCAGAGATAACGGGCTTGTCAAAATGATATAATGCTCATCCGAAGCATCCACCACAACTTGAAAGCTTGCAACCTCTAATGGCCATCGTACTCGTTCCTTTGCCTCTTCCTACTTCCGCAGATACATCCAAATTCGCAGATTTTGGGAGAGAAGTACGGGGTGTTGATCCTGGCTACCTTGATCCAGATCAGTTTGCAGAAGTTCAAGCGGCACTTTACAAGGTATACAGCTTCAATGAAGATGTTATCGTCTTTGTGACAATCCATGTAGTATGATATCCTCCTATTCCGGGATGTATCATTGACACCAGAACAACAATACGCATTGACAAAGGTTGCTATCCCAAGCTTCATACCTTCCCTGGGGCCTTGTTAACTAACACCTGAGGGCCGTAGGCTTTCGATCCCCAGTCGGAGAACTACGGACATGGAAACAACAAGACTGCAAGCACCAACAAGTCCATCCTCCATCCGGATCTCAAGACGATACCACGTGTCCCACAAGTGCAGCTCATCGGCAACGGGACGGTGTATAACCACGAAGGCCTCGCTGAAGCCAAGCTCAAGCACCCCAGCCACACCACGTTCCACAAGACGCACGTTTCCCCTGAGGACGAAGCGCGAGGTGTCACCCGTTTCTACCGCTGGCACATCGACGCGGCATTGTACGACCTCTCGCCGCCGAAAGCCACCACCCTCTACGGGCTTGTCGTCCCTGGTGGTCCAAAGCAGGTATGCAGATACGACGATGGGACAGGAAATGAATTACCCGTCCCGCTTGGGACGACGGCGTTCGTGTCTGGGAAGACGATGTTTGATATTCTCCCGGCAGAGCTTAAGAGTGTTGCCGTGCGCAGCAAGATAAAGTATGCGCCACACCCGTATGTGTGGATGGCACCTGCGCATGCGATGTCGACGGGACTTGGGAATGAGTCGGAGGGTCTTGAGTTACCGTTGGATGAGCTGCCGCCCTGGGAAGAGGAGAGGTGTAAGACATTGCCTGTTGTAAGTCTTTCTGTCTAATTGTCTCTCATATCATCTGGAATTCTCTTGCGCATGTAGGTTTGGAAGAACCCAGTGACGGGACATCTGCATTTCCAAGTCCATCCATGTGGCGTTGCAGAACTTCTTGTCGATCCGCTGCCAGACGGCGCGAAGAGAGAGGGCGCGCTTTATCCCGACGGCGCGCATCTGACGGATCTTCAGGAAGTACGCGATTTATTGTATAAGATGCAAAGACCAGCGATCGCGCCCAAGGTGAGTCAATCTACTTGAGTTCATTATCCCCCCAATAGTCTGATGATTTGGGGGTTTCAGCTCGTATATCCGCACGATTGGTGAGATGTTCCCCTCGGAAGATATGTTAGCGTTCCTTGCTTATCTATCTCCTATCAGGCGTGAAAAAGATCTCGTCGTCTTCCACAACCGTGGAGTGCTCCATTCGGTTGTCGGAGCGTTCACAAAAGACCAAGTCCGAGCCTTTCATCAGTGCAATCTGGCTGCATCGGATGACCCCGTTGGTCCATCGCCCGAGGATATTGAGAAGTGGGCATAGGGCGAAGTAATTGATCCTGCTGCATTTGTGCCACGGAGTTTGTATGGAATCACACACGCGGACTCGGACTTGAATGACATACGTAGACAAAATGTAGATGCCTTCTAAGTGTATAGCTGTGGTGTTACTCGTATCCCCAAATGCCGTTCTCAGGCCTCTGGATATCATCAACTACCCTGAATCAATCCTGAGATAAAGATAAGTCATAACGTTCTCTTCCGAAACCACCATGTCTGGACGACTTGCCTCGGGTAGTTTGAGCTCGCCCTTTTTTATGACTATAACTCACTGTTCACAGAATATTCTGCTTGGAAGAAGCTTCAGACCATCTACGACTCGGAGCACCGTAATCTTATCCTCAAAGATCTCTTTGCCAACGATCCCCAGCGATTCGCCAAGTTCTCGCGCGAATACACCTCCACCGATGGCCCAGATGTCACTCTCCTCCTTGATTATTCGAAGAACCTAATCACTCAGCCCGTCCTCGACGCCCTCTTCTCGCTCGTGCGCGAGGCAGATGTCGAGAAGGTGCGCGATCAGATGTTCTCGGGTGCGCACATCAACACATCCGAGGATCGCGCCGTCCTGCACGTCGCGCTGCGCAACTTTAACGACTTCTCCATCCAGGAGAACGGCGTCGATGAAGTCGCAGGTGTGCTCGCGCATATCAAGGAGTTCTCCGAATCCGTACGTAGCGGTGCCTGGAAAGGATATACCGGAAAACCAATCAATACTATCGTCAATGTTGGTATCGGTGGATCGGACCTTGGCCCCGTCATGGTCACCGAGGCGCTCAAGGCCTACTCAAAGCGTGATCTCACTGCACACTTTGTCTCGAATATCGATGGGACTCATATCGCTGAGATCTTAAGGTTGTGCGACCCCGAAACTACTCTGTTCATTATCGCGAGCAAGACATTTACAACTCAGGAGACCATCACGAATGCGGAGAGCGCGCGCGATTGGTTCCTTGCCAGTGCAAAGGACAAGGCGCACGTTGCGAAGCACTTTGTTGCGCTCAGCACGAACACCAAGGCTGTTACTGCCTTCGGCATTGCCGAGAGCAACATGTTCCAGTTCTGGGACTGGGTCGGTGGCAGGTACAGCCTGTGGAGTGCCATCGGTCTCTCGATCGCTCTTGTCATTGGTTACGAGAACTTTGAACAGCTCCTGAGGGGTGCCCATGGTATGGACAAGCACTTCAAAGAGACTCCCCTTGAGCAGAATTTGCCTGTCATCCTTGCCGTCCTTGGTATTTGGTACAATGATTTCTACGGTCAGTATTTGTAGTGATCCTCTATGATCACCTTTTACTTTTCTCTTCTGTAGGTGCTCAGACGCACGCTCTCCTGCCGTACGACCAGTATCTCCACAAGTTCGCCGACTACTTCCAACAGGTTAGCGCCCATTCGGTTCAATGACGTCATCGATAAGATTACTGAAAAAAAATAACAACAATCCAGGGCGATATGGAGTCGAACGGAAAGACGGTCACAAAGGGTGGACAGCGCGTAAATTATCAGACTGGTGTATGTCCTGAAATATCTTGTCCCATCCGTCAAATCTTATGTTTCTCCACCAAAAATAGCCCATCATTTGGGGTGCTGCAGGGACCAATGGTCAACATTCTTTCTATCAGCTCGTTCATCAAGGTACAAAACTTATCCCCGCCGACTTCATTGCACCTGCCACCACACAAAACCCCATCGCGAACTCTAAGCACCATCGCATTCTCCTTTCGAACTTTTTCGCACAGCCCGAGGCTCTCGCTTTTGGAAAGACTGAGGATCAAGTTAGGAAGGAAGCTGGCCCAAATGCCAGCCAAGCTTTGATCAAGAGTAAAGTCTTTGAAGGGAACAAGCCAAGTAACTCAATTATCTTCCCGCTTCTTACACCTGCTACTCTTGGTGCGCTTATTGCTTTGTATGAACACAAGATCTTTGTGCAGGGTGTCGTTTGGGGTATCAACTCCTTCGGTGAGTCCTTCCATGCCTGTCCCTCGAGGAATAGCGTGCTGAACTTCTCATCCAGACCAAATGGGTGTTGAGCTTGGAAAGGTGCTTGCGAAGAACATTCTCGCCCAGCTTGACAAGCCTGAGAACGTCGTTGGGCACGATAGCTCTGTGCGTTTCTGATGATGAGCTTGTCGTATCTCTTTCTAACAAAAAGATGATTACAGACTACCGGATTGATTCACTACTATCAGAAGCACAGGAAGGAGTAGATACAATTTATTCGGTTTAATCACACACGCAGGAATTACCGGGAAAAACAGGAAACAAAAAATTATGTGTAATTGTACTTGGACAAACTAGACACGATGTTTGATACCTGATCATTCGGACCGTGCCTTGGTTATGTCCACATTCGCGAGACGTCTCCTCGGCGGAATGCTGCTTGACCGAAGTTGTCCAATCCCATCTTTTCAATGACGTGGTGGGCACCGATCCCAGACATAAGTCCTCAGCGTAAGTTCTCCGGACATTGGAGGTTCATAAGCAGGTGCCCAGACAAGATCTGCTTCTGCATACTTTTCAGTATAGCAATACCACTGAGATTTCTCCGAATAGACAAGTGGAAGCCAATAATTAGATGGGATGCTGCGTTCCCAGACTATGCCTCCTTTTGAGAAGTACACTGTGAGTCGGTGTATGTGTGTTAGACGGCTAAGGATACTTACTGTACGTCGCAATAACGCACAAGCTGGGGCAAAGTTCACCCAGACGCGTGACGAGGTCGTAATCGTCATCTACTTCGTCAAAATCAAGGTCGTATTCGTTCCACTCATTTGCGTTGATAGTAATCATGGACAAAGTGACTATCTTCTTGTAAGATGCTATGTTTTTCTTCAAAATCTTGTGGAATCTCTGTCAAACATGTGATGAATTTGAAGGACGACGGGTGGAAGGAGAACAGAGATCATACGTTGAGTGTCGCTTCTGTCATCCGAGTCTTGTTAGTTTCCAGGCGGAACGTCAGATTCCTGATATGTGGCACATGTTCACCAATGGCGGACAGAGACGGCATGTTCTGGACTGTCACAATATTGTCCAGGTGATGAAGGGCAGGCGAAGAAGACAAGAAAGAACAAACTGCATCAGCGGCGGATAGGTCATTCCAAGTGATACGGGCATATTGAAGGAGGGGACAAGGCCCTTCAATATAATGGAACGTGGAGAGTGTCTCCACAATGAGGTTTCTGAGTTTGGGGAGGTTGAATTTGTATGCAGAATTCATTTCACTAAACTCGACCACAGGGAATCCGTCCTTCACACATTCCAGTGAGGATATGTCACGATGGCTTTCAAGGAAGCGGGGTGCTTGATCGTTCCAGGGCATTGGGAGTACACATCGAGTAAGATGTTTGAATGGTGGAATATCTACCATATATTGAAAGATCGGGATAGCAGCTCGCCGTACTTCTAGACCTTGAACAAGAGTAGTGCAACATAAGGCTTGTATTGCGAGCTGGTAGAAGTCCGAAGTTAGAGCCGAAGTTGATTCAAATGTCCTATCAACAGAACCGTTAGAAAACTCTGTTAGACAAAGCTGAAGAAAGTCAATCACAATGCCACATGTTTAACGGACATAGCAATTTCAGGTTGAGAAATAATGGTTTGGAAACATTTCGATGCTTGAGCTGCGCTCTTGAAAGATATATCTCGGTACACATGGGAGATGGCGATGCTCCGAAAAGCCCTGGAAGTCAGACAGAGTGAAATAAGGTCAGACCTCTTGAGAAGGCACGCGATCTCAGTCAAAGCTGATTTAGGAATTCTTGGGGCACCCGAAGTATCCATGCCGGAGCAGAGTTTATCTTTAGGTGTTAGGTGAACTGGGAGGTGATTCGGGTTCCAGATGGTGGTGGCTGATCGATGATCACTGAAGTATGACGACTGGTCGTGACAATGGGACTTTTTACAACTACATATATTTGTCATATCGATTTGTTACAATACTTGATACAAACTTGTAAGGTTAGCGACAACACTGGGCTCCATTCGAAGTGCCATTTGTCGCACCATTGGTGGAGAAAGCGGGCACACTCTTCAAGTCATACGTACCTGGCACATCCATACTCGGGTTCGCCTTGAAGAACGAATTTGGCTTGAGCGTAACACTCAAGTGTTCGACTGGCATACTTTAAATGCCTAAATTAGTAGCAAGCACACCCTGTGCAAACCAATGAACATACACAGGCCAGTCCTCAGGTCTAGGAATGTGTGTAGTACCTGTGGATTTGCAATTAGCGTAAAGGACAGCTTTGATACAGGCAAGTACCCACCGACTGTCACGTATACCAGAATATCCTCGTCCTCAACGTTCTGTTCGCCCTTGACCCACCCGGCAAGCGAATCCTCAGGCTCCTCTCTTGTCAGCGTAACATACTTGCCAGCAGGCCACATCCTGCTACCCTTCGGGCCCTCGACATCGCGACAGACCCATAGCGCATTCCTTATGAACCCAGCACGTTTGGCTGCCCAGCTATCAGGACGCACCAGCATTGGCGTGGCACCTCCCTTCATACCAATACTGTATCCGACGTTCTTATCGCTAGCATGATGTTTCCTCGCATTATTGACGATTTTCCACCGGCGCTCTTTGGCCCAGTCAAACTGGCGGCCAGCTTCGGTAGTGAGGACTGTCTCCTTGGAGACAAAGGCATTACCACCAAAGTTGGAAATGGAACCGGTGGGAGCGGGGAGGGGAATGATATCGGATTCAACGACGGAGTTGCAGAGACCGTCGATCATGGGGTCGATGCGGACGGAGAAGAGATGTTGGTGGTTGTGTGAGTTGATGCCTGGAGCGACTAGAGTACCATAGGGGGTAGGTTCGTTCTTTCCGGCGACGTAGACATTCAAAATACCAGTGAGACGGATTTCTAACTCGATGCTTCCGTCTTGGTAAAAGTGGTAGTTCCATATGTATTCTTGCGGGTGAAGTGTGTAAGAGAACAGGGCAAAAAGAAAGATCGAGAGAACTTACCGTAGTTTGCCAATGTGCAAACCATACTGATAACCAATTTACGACGACGAACAGTTTGTGAACGTCCACCAGGGCGATAGTCGGTATGCTTCCATAACACACCGGCGTCTTCTTCGTGTATGCAGATGGCATTCTTGATAATTGCAGGACTTCCGTTGTGGTTAACAAATGCGCCAGGCTACAAGATGGTTAGTGGAGTGAGAGGCCACCGCAGGTTACCCACAAGATAATGAATTTGACCAAGACAGTCGCACCCCAGGGAGAGCTCATTGGCCATGGCGCCCATACCATATTCGCCACTACGAGTGATCAGCGAAGCATACTTTAGATTATCTCTAGGACGACATACGAATCAAAAGCAAGTTTCCTAGGATGTGGGTACTCGGGTGCAGCATAAGGAACGACCATCTCAGCTAAGGAGAGACGGTATATGATAGGACGGATCTCGCCATGGTCATTGTAGGTTATTGTGGACAGTGCAATACCCTCTCTCTGGGTAAACGCTGTAATAGATTACGAGATTGATAAAAAGGTTTAGTAGAAACATCGGACATACAAATGTGCATCTTCCAGTTCTGCCATTCCAACTCATGACCATTCATCTTGAAAGACACGCCCTCAGGTTGAACAATATGTAGAGGCTTAATGTCATCGCGAAACTTGAAGTGTTTGTCATCCTCGGATATCAAGTCGGGGAGGAAGTTCTGTCTGGCAAGGGGAGGGCGAATTCGCTCACGTTTAGAGTGAGCCAGTGCCTCTTCAGCGTTCGAGAGCTCAGGAGGAGCAGTCGAATGAGCGGTCAGTGTCAGTCCATTCACAGCCTTCTTGTACGTGGGCGGGAAGTCTGAGGAGTAATCAGATAGTGATGACAAGGGATAGACAAACGGCCCACCTATGTGGATGACTTCCTCCGTGTTAGAATCAATAATGGGAACGAAGTCCTATGATACGATGAGCTTCGTTTTCTCGACATGAATTTCGTTCAACTACCAGAGGGTGGGCATAAAGATTCTCATGCGCAGAGAACCTGGCGAAAACCAGAGCCTGGAGGACTCTGTGCTGGGCAGGGAATCGATCATCGTAGCCAATTGCCCAACCGTCGCAAAATATTTGATGGGGGGCAATGCCTGCAAAAAGAGATCAAAACTTGGAGGTGTGTAGAGAGACGGATAGGCTGACCGACTTCTGCTGCCAATTTCTGGACCACAGGATCGTTCCTCACAACTTTCTCAGCCACAAGGGATTCCTCGAGAGTGATTTGCGGATGCTGGGCATCAGGCACTTTCTCAAATGTGTCGACTCGCCATTTTAAGCCACGATATGACAGAATGGCGTTGTATGACTTGCTGCTCGGTGTTGCGGTCAATGACAGAGAGCATTGTGCACAATTTTGAAGATTTACCCAGTAGTAACATCCAATAACTAAGTACAGTGTGCATGTGATCAGCCATCCAAGAGGGAATTAATTGTATAAGCCAACTATAAAGTCAAATTTGGACGTACATCAGACTCTGCTTGACGGATGATATATGTTGGTGCCTCAGGTTTAGCGCCAGGACTTGTTGGGATGCCCAGGAAGGCGAGAACAATTTTTTTTGGTGGAGGAAGGAGATTCAAGCCAATGAACTTGATCGCGTTGACATCAGTCTTTTCTGCAACATAATGGCGGATAGCAAGAGAAGCCGCAGCGATCTAGAGGCATAACGTGTATGCAAGATTGCTTACGCATACATACTGTGAACAATGTACCTCGTCAGGGGTCAAGGGATCCAACGGGTGCTTAAAAGCCACGAGAGGCTTCTTGACAGACTGGGAGTGTACGGTGCCAATAGCGTGGTTTGGGACTGGAGACATGTGGGACTGGATGTATGAAAGCTATCGGGACTGGAGAGGTTATGATCTTTATAGCTTGCCATGGTAGGTGTGCCATGGTAGGTAAACGGATAGAGGTTGGCGAGACAATTCGAGATCACTTGAAAGGAACTCTGTTAAGGTGCGGTCATGTTAATCTATTTTCCGTCCTTTCTCAGTTAATATTGCCCTCTTTGTCCAGTTGGACACCTTTATCGAATTACGAAACTTGCTTCCCAAAAAATACATCATCTACTTCCCTCTCTTTATTTGTGTAGCTTGGATTTTCTTGGAGCTTTTTGTAATTCTGGGTACTTAATGAGCGTGCCCTACTGTATCTGACACGCCACTGTAATAACCTTACATACTTACATTTTTATATTTAATTTGATTGATCCGTGGTTGGTGGGGATAAAATAAAACATTCGCAATACTGTAGGGGTGCTCAATTCTCTGTTCAGTTCGTTCTGTTCACTTTTTTTGACGATGCGGACTTTCGGCGATTTCCAAGAACTACGAACAGAGAATTGAGGGTACTACTTACAGTCGTCAAATAGATAAGATCACGATAACAATACATCGATCCCTCTCCTTGAAGCTTGGTAAATGCAAAAATCATGACGTAGCTATTAAGTTATACCGAAAAAAAGCCGATTGGAAGAACATGTCCGTTTGGAATGAAGGGGACCCCTCACTGAACAAGAAACGTGAGACTAGAATTGAGCACCCCCTAATGTCGTTGCCGTCACCGCTTCACAATCCCATCAGGCTCAGGCGTCAATGCCACTATCTTTCTTGCTCTTGGGATTGGTGTACATATGAAATTGGAGTGTGTATAGTGATCAATTTATAACGTATCGTTGTATGAAGGGCGAGAAGTACTTTTGAGATCAGTGGCAGCCATGTGCTCCATTGGAGCGACCATTGACAACCTCGTCGGAGAAAGCGGGTACACTCGTCAGATCATACGTTCCAGGGACATCCATACTCGGGTTCGCCTTGAAGAATGAATTTGGCTTCAGCGTAACATTCAAGTGTTCAACTGGCATTCTGTAAAGTATCAAAATCAGTCTCGAGCACACCTTGTATAGACAAATGAATGTACACAGGCCAGTCCTCAGGTCTAGGGATGTGTGTGGTACCTATGCGTCAGACATCAACAACAAGAGTTGAAGGCCCCGAGAAGAGGCAACAAGATACATACCAACTGTCACATATACCAGGATATCTTCGTTATCAGCATTCTGCCTGCCCTCGACCCACTTTCCAACTGAATCTTCAGGCTCCACCCTTGTCTGTGGGACATACTTGCCGGCAGGCCACATCCTGCTACCCTTCGGTCCCTCAACGTCGCGGCAGACCCATAGTGCATTCGTTACGAACGCAGCACGCTTCGCCGCCCAGCTATCATGGTGCGCCATTACAGGCGTAGCACCGCCCTTCATACCAATACTGTACCCGACGTTCTTGCCACTTGCATGATGCTTCCTAGCGCCGTTAATTATCTTCCAGCGGCGTTCCTTGGCCCAATCGAATGGGCGACCGGCTTCGGTTGTGAGGACTGTCTCCTTCGACAGGAAGGCATTGCCAGCGAAGTTGGCGGCTGAACCAGTGGGAGCGTCAGGAAGGGCGATGGTATCTGATTCGACAACAGAGTTGGAAAGCCCGTCAATCATAGGGTCAATGCGGACGGAGAACAGGTGTTGGTGGTTCTGGGCGTTGATACCAGGTGCGACGACGGTGCCGTATGGGTTAGTTTCGTCTTTGTCGGCGATGTAGACGTTCAGGATACCAGTGAGACGGATCTCAAACTCTATGCTACCGTCTTGGTAGAAGTGGTAGTTCCAGATATACTCTTGGGGCGAAGATGTCACAAGTGTAGCAAAACAAGGAGTCCATAAGGCGTACCATAGTTGGCTAATGTGCAAACCATACTGACAACTAATCTGCGACGACGGACAGTCTGGGAACGTCCACCAGGGCGGTAGTCAGTGTGCTTCCATAGAACACCAGCATCCTCTTCATGGATGCAAATAACATTCTTGATGATGGCAGCACTTCCGTTGTTCCTGACATACGCACCAGGCTTCATGTTGTTAGCTAAAAGAAGGTATTATGGGGGTGTACTTCACTCACGAGATAATGGATTTGGCCAAGACAGTCACAACCGAGGGAAAGCTCGTTTGCCATGGTGCCCATACCGTATTCGCCACTACAATGTACAGTCAATGACAAGCAAACCCTGAGTACCTAAAGATGGTTTACGAATCGAAGGCAAATTTTCTTGGATGCGGATACTCTGGTGCACCGTAAGGAACAACCATCTCGGCCAAGGAAAGGCGGTATATAATGGGCCGAATTTCGCCATGGTCATTATATGTGATAGTGGACAGGGCAATACCCTCTCTCTGGGTAAACGCTGTAATAGAACACGAGAGTGATGAAAAGGTTCAGTAGAAACATTAAACATACAAATGTGCATCTTCCAGTTCTGCCATTCCAACTCGTGACCATTCATTTTGAAAGACACACCCTGAGGTTGGACGATATGTAGAGGCTTAATGTCATCGCGAAACTTGAAGTCCTTGTCATCCTCGGCCATCAAGTCGGGAAGGAAGTTCTGATTGGCAAGAGGAGGGTGAATTCGCTCACGGTTGGAATGCCCCAGTGACTCTTCAGCATTCGAGAGCACGGGAGGAGCCGTGGAAGAAGCAGAGAG
>JABAJZ010007001.1:0-16718 GCA_018857265.1 Termitomyces sp. T32_za158 | reverse complement strand
TTCAAGCAACAATTTGGTGTTGATTACACCGAAACCTTTGCCCCCACTGTTCGTGCCACTACTCTCCGCATTCTCCTGTCTATAGCTGCATCACGGGCGCCGCTATAGAACAAGCCGACGTCAAAAACGCTTACCTCAACTCCTCTCTCAAAGAGGACAAAATTATATTTATGCAATTCCCTCCGTTTTATCGACGCTTTTGCAACTTACCTCCAGAGCTTGAAAAGTTGCCTGATTCTAGACTTACGTGTAGACTCAAATGTCCGCTCTATGGTACGAAGCAAGGCGCTCACCATTGGTATGAGGAACTCTGCCAAAACTTCATAGATCTTGGCTACTCGGTTTGTCAAGCCGACGTCACTGTGTTCTATAAAGCTGACGGTGATAAGTTCACCATTGTTGCCGTCGCCACTGATGACTTCACCATTATTGGTGACTCCACTGATGCCACATCTCTTGTCAAGAAGCAGCTTGGCAAACGGTTTGAGATTGTCGATCTTGGCCCTATCAACTGGCTACTTGGAGTAAGCCTTACTCGAAATTTAAACACTCGAACCATTACTCTAGGTCAACAAGCCTATATCAATCAAATCATCAAGCGCTTTGATCTCGAAGATGCACGCACTGCCGTAACTCCAATGGAACCTGGAGCTGACTTCAGTCCTGACTCCTGTTTGTTAGAATCCGAATCCTGGTACCTATTAATATACAGACACCAGTTAGTGTCTAATCCTCAGTCTGTAATATAAGCAACTAGATTCCTGTACCTATTAATATACAGACACCAGTTAGTGTCTAATCTAATCGGTACAGTTAATAATTGTATATGAATAGTATGTGTGGTTAACAACTCACCCTCAGTCTGTAATATAAGCGACTGAGGGTGCCCATCCTTGATAGCTGATATATATAGTGCGGTCTGTTTCTTTGTTCGCATTGTGATAATGGAGTGAATGGGGTGTGATATTAGCGAGGGTGATATGTGGTGGGGTGATATGTCAATGTGCTCATGTTGGCCATAGCCTCATATTCCAACACTGTTCTGTTTCGCCAATTCTCCTCTCGCAAGCTGAGAAGACCCGTTATCAAGAGATGATTGGATCTCTCATGTACGCTGCCATCATGACTCGCCCTGACATTGCATATGCGGTCTCCATTTTATCCCAGTATCTTGACGCACCTAGATCCACCCACATGATAGCCGTCACCCATGTCTTTTGCTACCTCCGTGGTACTGCTGACAAGAAACTTGTCCTTGGAGGTCCTGATCCTGAGGTTCATGGATATACTGATGCTGACTGGGCCTCCCATCTCCATCGCCACTCAATTTCAGGTTTTGCTTTCTTTACTGGATTTGGCGCTGTCTCCTGGAGTTCCAAGAAGCAACCAATCATCACTCTCTCCAGCACTGAATCCAAATATGTTGCGCTTACGCACGCTGCCAAGGACATCATCTGGATTCATAAATTACTTACAGAACTTTCATTTTTCTATTCCCATTCCTTACCTACTAATCTTTACTGCGATAATCAAGGTGCTATCAGACTTTCAAAAGATTCTACCTTTCATGGTCACACCAAGCACATCAACGTTCATTTCCATTTTATCCATCAGACAATTTCTTCTGGTCACATTCAGCTCCACTATATTCCCACTTTCGACATGATCGCAGACATCTTTACCAAGTCACTTGCCCGAGTCAAGTTCGAAAAGTTTCGTGAACTACTTGGCGTCGTTTAATCTGTGGCTCATATCGAGGGGGAGTGTTAAGGATATAGGTGATCAACACCGGACTTAATATTATTTACCGTTCCGTTTGTTTTTCGTCGCTTAATGCAGTCCAGCACCTCAGTGTTCCTACCGTCACTGAGGTGTAAGTAATCCTCAACATTCGTTACTTCCTGTTACTGATATACCTTAGTTACATTCTTTACTTAGGTATATCACAATACATATCAGTGTTCCTACCGTCACTGAGGTTTACATTCTTTACTTAGTCCCTGCTCTATCTGAAACCGGTCCTGTGTAAGAGTCCCTTGGGAGTGTTGCGTTGTAAGGCTCGTAAAAATCTGTATCTGATTCTTCTCCCACTCCGTATGAATCATCATTGAAGCAAAACGGTCTGTTCATTCCTAAGACATGCTCACCAATCCATGTAACTAGACTGTTAACTGAGCCCCAAATATTCAGTGAGGCTTGGCCCCCAAAGGCATTACAACGATTGACGTGACGTTGACCATCGATGGTGTTGATTTGCTTGATCTGCCAATGAGGGTGCATCGGACAAAGCCTGTAGGCTTCTGCTACATCAGATTTCCAGAGGATCAACTTCTTCGTTCCTTGCGCATGGAGGGCAAGAAGCAGCTCTTCTAAATGTTTCATAGAGTCGAGAGGCATTCCAGCAATGTTTTCATGAGCTATCATAGAGTTGAGGGAATAATCTCCAGCAGATTGATTGATTACCAGCCTGAAGTCTGAGCTTCCGGCCTTGGGAACCGCATGAATTGGGGAGCTATACATTCCTGGTAAAAGATCAGCGCCAAATGACTGAGAGAACCGTCCTTTTGCTAGCTCGATGTTTCGCTGACGGCGTAAGAATTCAGCTTCATTTACATCTGATGGCATCCCCAGTGAGGCATCGAAGGTATTGGGGTATAAACCAGGCTGAGTGTTTGCAAATGGCCAAAATCCATATCTTAGCCCATCACACACAGATTTCACAAACAACGGATTTGGATGGTCAACTAGCAGGCTTTCAAGCACATCGACTTTAATTGGTGTCACAATTTGAAAGAGAGCAGGGTTTTGACGGATGGTTTCATTGACTGTACTATTGTTTAACTCGTCTTTGGGGATCTGCGGTAGGGGACTGGCTATTTCCGACCAATCTGCCAAGGTGCGTGAGAAGTCATCGATTTCACCCCAATAATTGTAACGAAGGTAACGCGGCCGCATGCCTCTGATTGTATTCTTGCGTGAGTTTTCAAGTACACTCCATGACGGCATAGTTGCCACTACACTTGCGGCAGACGTGTTTGTATTGGCACGCGCTGGGTACAAATTGGCATCCCTTCGTAGAATTGAATCTTCTGCAAACATCGTTGGTGGGTCCAGGGGCACTGCCACCTGATCGGCCATCACGCTTTGATTTGGTTCCGTGATTGGCGGTAAGTTCGATTCCGTTGGCATCGAGGATGGCATGTTCAAGCTTCCTGAATTTATCGAAGTCGGTGAGGAGGAGTTGTTGTCCCCCACCAACCTCCACTCTGACAGCTCTGTCGAACTTGATAATCCTTCCATGTACGACTTCGCTCTTAAAGGCAAAGTAGTCACAAATATACCTTGAATATTGCCTGAATTTGTTCTCACGGTGCGGGAACGCAAATTGCATGGCATCTTCAAGGAGAGTGAAGGCAGTAATCCATTGACCATAAGATTCGACTCGCTTAATCAGATCGCTGCTTCCAAGGATGAGCTCGTGATTTCCGATACAGCCTCTATTCTCCTTAGGAGCTCTGACATGGTTGAGAGAGCTGAGGAGGACATCAAGGTCGACGGGTCTCCCAACAATGATATTGTCCCACTGCGACGAGGGGAATCCAACTGGAGCTGATTGTGTGAGGCTAATTTTTCGCTTGACTTCGGACAGGTTTCGACTGAAGTATTCCAAGAGCTCTCGAGTTCGGTGAGTTTCTGGACATCCAGATTCTCTTGCGGTGAGCTCAGTCTCATACCAAGGGAGTTTGGACTCAACAATCTTCCGTTTCTTTCCTGCAGGACTCTCATCATTGCTTTTGTCGTCACTGTTGTCTCGGGCGGCACTACGTTTGACGGAAGCGAGAAATTGGTCAGTTTCACGGTTAACTGATCTTGGGGACGGCGAACGTTGTTTGCCTTCATTGTGGCGGTCTTCACAACGGTCTCCATCGGGGCGTTCTGCCTCATTGTCTGGTGGCTGCGGCTCTTCGGGTTGGTTCTGACCCCTCTCAATCTGTCGCTTAACTTGTTTCTCGATTTTATCAATGAGTTTGATGTATTGTGTCGCAGTTTGTTGTTTAACTGTGGTAGGGCTGGAAGACTTGCCGCAGAGTGTGATGATTCGAATAAGCGCATCCTCTTTGGATTGTTCACCGTGTCTGAACCGTTTGATTTCCTTTTCCATCCCAGTAGCAACAATTTGGGGGTCGAGACCCGTTCCAATAGGGGCAGCTTGCTCGGTGCTCCCTGTATTCGTTCCCATAGCATTGTTGCAGGAGGATTGCTGCGTTGAGTCGGACATTCTTGTCTCGCTATTTCCTTGAAAGGGGGGTGCATTAGGTTCGATTTCTCCATCCTCGCTCATAGATATTTAATGAGTATGCAAATATGATGAACAGAGTTCGACTATTGTTGAAAACTACGTGCACGCAAAACCCTGCGTAACTAGTCGTAGACCTCTGTCAGTAGACTAGGACTACTCAATTAATATTTCTCGTACCTGGGAGAAAGATCTCTGTCACAAGGAGAGTCTCTGCGACTCCTCCTATTCAGGATCTCCTCCCAAGTCACATGATCTATTCCTTGGGCTGCCGCATTGATCTTAGTGAAAACGAAATCGTTTGAACTCGAAAAATCAGAACTTCCTCAGATTTGAAGCTATCAAAAATCAGTTTAGAAATTTGCTTTATACATAAAAAAGGAGTATCTTCTCAAGACAGAATTTCTATTGGGTGAAATTTGCGGTGTCCCAAAATTTTTGTCACAATGTTGTGGTGACTCAGTAATTGACACCATACAAACATCAGATGTGGCTGTACATGTTATGTGTGTTATGTCATGATTTGGACATAACACATGGACAGACAACAGTCATGAGCCTGATTAAAATGTGAACTTCCATAAAGAATTATTCCATCAATTTATTACATAAGTGAAGAGTCGTACCAGACTTTACATATGCAAGATAATTTGCACTTTATTTCTTCGAAAATAGGAAGGAATTGGATGATAAGGCACTTAATGGACGCGGCGATCGTGCACGCTCTGAAGACGACCATGACAAGCGGGATGATCCACTACAGCGCCGAGCCTTGGACGACTCCAAATTCTGCACATAATGCCTGTAATATGGCTGCCCAAACACTTTTAGGCGCCACTCATGGGCTAGGAGGCCGGTTGGCAGGCCGTCGTTACCAGAGAGGATCTCATATCGCCCAGATTGTCTGATACGACCAGAACTATGAGTTAGCCACGATTCTTCGGCATAGCGAAGAGTAAAGCTCTGGATATGTGGGTTGTCTCGTGCTATGCGCAGGGCGGTATGGTTCATATCTTCGTCGCTTGACTTATAGACTTTTGTGAGAGAAAATGAACGTAATCGCGGAGATCGGCCAAGCGCTGCCGAAAAGTCTTTCTGTGCGCAGAAACGGCTGAGTGAGTTATCAAGAAAGGAGATAGCAAAAGACTGACAAGGTGAAATGACGGTCGGGTAAAGCAGAAGACTTCAAAGTGAAGGAGAAAAGGGCAGCATTCAAGTAGGTTCCGGAATATATTCCTATCGTCTTGGATGGCATTTCGTTTTGCAAATGTGAGATCGATCCAAAGCGTCAATGACAACAAGGATGGCATAGTTTTCAGTGAAGCGTAAGTCCGAGGGAATGCAGACGAGCAATGGTGGAGGGTTGTGATACTCAGATGTTGAAGATTTTCAGGATGAGGTAGGCGCGTCAGGTACCTAGAAGGTCCAGAGAAAGAGGTCATGTTGGGAATTGAACCGAAAGGTAATGACAGGCTAAACGGGAATCCCGGTCCACCTGGCTGCAAGAACGAGACTTCTTGCAGAAAAGGATGTGCAATAAGGAACTTATCCAGTGCTGAACTTGGCAAAGCTTTTTCATCTTGATCAGGCGGCTGGAGCTGCATGTCTCCCAAGGTAAGCTTTCGCAGCCGAGGCCACCGGCCAGCGGTTACGTGGCGAGTGTCAAAGATACGCGGAGAAGGCGCAGAAGCTCCGATCGTCAATTCTTGAAGATTTGGGCAATATTCGAGAAGCATCTGCCAGCACCGACGAGGTAGCTTTTCGAGAGAAGGGTGTTCGTCTAAGGTCATGGGAATGTAATTAATGACCACTTCCGCGTGGAGATACTTTTGAGTGATACAAACCTAGTAACCATTCAAGTGAATCTGACCTGACTGAAAGGGTGAAGGCCTCAAGGTCTCGGAAGTCAAAAAGCTGGGCGTTACATTAGGAAGAACCCGGGAAGGATTATACACGGGAACCTACGGCGTCCTTGTTTTGGATTGGAAAGTAACCGACAACTGTGCCAACGGACTTGAGCAATGGGCAACTGGGTTCACTGTTAGTTTGTATGTAAAAGAAACAAAAATTATAGAGCGTACAACTGTCGGAGAGTAAGCCACAGCTTGTCATCAGGCATTTCCAAACCATCCCAGTGGAACGATCGCAGCAACGGCATGCGAATCGCCATGTTCATAATGAGACCTGCTACAAAGTCCTCGTCCAGATAGTCGCCTTGTGGTGTTCGTTCGACGTTGTTCGGTCGTACAGTGAGTACTCGAATGTAATGTGTGATCTTTGGCGAATGCGAAAACGCTTCCAGCGCGATTTTGCAACATCGGTTAGTTGTGAGCTCCACTGTGGCGTATAACCTCGGAATGAGCACCGTCCGGACACTTTGGCACTATAAGGCCGTCTATGAGGACGAAATCTATTGTTTTGGGTTCACTTACGGTGAGACTGATACTCAGAACGTCCCTCAGAGACGCAGTATGATGCCCTACATTCCTGATGACGTCTGTGGGAATCGCACAACGATGGCTTTCAGGCGGCCTACGCGCTGTAATAGGGGACTTGACGGAGAACATTCGTTTAATGCACGGTATGGGCGATCGTGGGCGCGGCCATGAGCGGGTCCTTACGGGTCCCTCGACAGAGCCCATAGCGCTGACCAAGGTGTAGTTGGCTCGCTCGAACGTGGACAACTCGACGTCTTTAAAGGCTAGGTAGGACTGTGGGTAAACGTGCCGTAAGTGACTGGAAGAAGGTAAAGATGACGAAAGTTTCTTGATATCACCCAAATCCAGTAGTTGACGTGCCTCGAGGTGCTTCATGTTGCAGATACACACGAGCGTTTATGTGCATGATTGCCATGTCTTCTTTCAATTCGAAGGTAGCCAAGCTCGCATGAAACGGAAAGTGGATAGTGCTTCCGGATTGTACGGATGAGAATGATCAGAGTTAGAGTTAACTAGTCCTCAAGGCCTCATTTCCTCCTGATCTTATCGCTCCCAAGTGCGCTGCACGCCACATGAGTTCTTTTCCTACGAGGTAGCGCCTTGTGACATCTGGACCTGGCGATTCATCACAATCGCAAGCGATAAATATTGATTGTGGATCGTCATGGAATCTGTCAAGTTCAGTTTGGTCGATTGCAGCAGGAATGCAGCATGTTGTACAGGCATACGTACTGCGAAGTGAGGCTATACATAGAGCAAACTCATGCATACATTTTGCCGCCATTCTGATTGCCGGAATCATCCATTCCTGCGACTACTGGATGCTCAAAGTAAAAATCGACAAGCCTTAGGCCTTAGTGCTCGGGGAGACAACTGAATTGAATGTACCTAAAGTGCCTACCAGTTATGGGAAGAAGGATGCGCATAGAAGCGATACAGTTACTCTGAGGTGACGGGTCACATGTCACATGGAGAGAGGGCAGACACGTGACTGCTTAGTAAGCTGACCATCGAAGGGGGAATGATTGAATCCCGCTTAACAGCGACGCTGGTACATATGTAATTGATAAGGTTGAGCATGGCTCCCTTTATATTCTTGTTGTCACCGCACCATACACTGAACCCCTTTCGAATTCTGAAGTATTGAGTCGTACCCAGACACCTGAATTAGACAACAGTCATTTCTCATCTTCGCAGCCAATGAAGACCTGGACGCACTTTGAAGAGGCACGTAGATTGGACTCGGCTATTTCAACTAACTTCGTCGGCTTACACTATTAAAACCTTAAATGAAAACTCAGGACTCCTACCGCCTTCCAGAAGGTATGAAGCGTATCGGGTACGATGCAGATGCACAAGTGTACACCTTTCAAGATGATGACGGCAATTTGTACAAAGGGGAGCCTGGTGCTGAATATGGAGTTCTTACTCCTGTGGAACGTATTGCGATCGAATCATCTCGAGCAGGCGCTTTCAACGCTGGTATGCTCTGAAGTTCTTCGTTGCTTAAACTTTATGTGACTTGACACCTGATCCCAGGAGAATCGCGGAATAGCTCGTCTGTCAGCCCAGACAACGCCATTTCAACATTCCAAGACATACTTCCTGCTACATCTATCACTTCCACCAAAGTTCCAGTCGACAAGCATGTCCTTTCTTCCAAACCGTTAGCATCATTACCCGAAGGAAGACCTTCTGCTTCTCGCTCCACATTTGTCGAGGCAGTTCGTAAATCCACTATACCAAAGTTACATGGAGTTGTCGATGAGTTGCGTCGATCTATCACGACCGGTCGTTTTAAACCCCACCCTGTTGCGGATAGGGAGAATTTACTTCCACCGGGATCCGGCGGTCTCAATCGAACCATGTCCATGACTACTAACAGATCAGACCGTCCTGTAGAAGACATCGAGAATTTTCCCCATCAAGATTCTCATGATCAACCGAAGTGATACTATCCATCCAGGCGTATCCACTGATATATATACTACACATCAAACTACACATGCTGGTCAAACGATGATCGAAGAAGTGTCCCTAGACTCATTGGCCCACATCGACCCACATCATTTGTATTGCCATTTGTGATTCCTTACCTGCACTACATGTTTCTACCGATGAATTCTCATAGTCAACGAGCATCTCAAATCCACAACGACGGATAGTCTCGACCAATGGTTACTTCTCGTATTTCTCGAAGGAGGATGGACAACTTCGTATCTTTCGACAATATGTAACAAGATGATACCTCTGGATGATGCCCACTCATAGGACACTTCGATTTCTTTATAGTTGATTTTAGGGGCCCGTCTGAAATTCTCAGTATTCAATCTTCGACAACCTCAGGTATCCTCCCATTATGACAACGGGCCGCAGTTTGGCTTGATGATGAATTTGAGTGTTATATGATCAATGGCGTAAGCTCTTGCATCATACGCTGAAGTTTACCTCGTAATCAACAAGGAGACTGCAGAAACATTGCGAAACGAAATTCTTACGAGCCCAGTGCGGCGATTCCTCTCTGTTTATTGGATAATTTACTGCTGAGATCGATCCTCTTGCCCTAAATGGTTGAGATACCGCACAAAGACCTCAGGCGCTTTTCTGCGGAAAATCACTCCCCTTGCTCCCTGTGTATGAGCGAATGTAATCTACCCGAGATAAGATACCATCAATGAAAGCTGAATCGTGTTACCAATGAACTGTCGAGGAAACAGGGGGTTCACCTCGTGTAGACCAGGTGGTGGCGGGCGTGTGGTGCTTTTTAAAGGAAAACTACGAGCAGGTTCATGACTTTTACGACCCATCTTTTCTTGACTATGTACATCCGGTGAGCCATAGTGAGCCTTGACTTGTTCATCACTAGTACTGACTTTTTTAGACGCGCAGTTTTACCTGCTTCCCCACAAGAAGACACGACTCCGTCATCTAGTCTCGTACTATTACCTCTTCTGAGCCTCAGTGTCGTTGGACTTATCCTCCTTTTTCTCATTGTACGTTTTGTCAGGCGTGGTTTGCATCTACCGAACCTCTCATGGCTTCGGGGCAAGGGACAAGGTGCCAGAGGCCGTATCGGCTCTTCTAGCGTTGAACTTCTTCCGACCTCTTTCAAGTCTGTTCCTGCCTCAAGTCCGAGCCCATTTTCAGCTGCATTCAATCTCGAAGGCAATGCTGGCAAAAACTCAGTATTGTTATCACGGTCTTCTAGCCTCGACGCACTCCCCTCTGCGAGCTCTCCTCCACATCTAACCTCTCGCAAACATCCAGACTGGCGGGTACCATTTTCACTTCCGGCATTCTTCAAATCGAAGGACAATTCGCCCCATAGACGAAGCAGATCGCTCAGCACCACGCATCGGACTACTTCCTTGTCCATGCCTACATCAGTGCCGTCGTCTCCCAAGAATTTTCTTATCGACATTTCACCTTCAGGCTCCTCTCCTATGTCTGCTTCCTCTGATCTTGGTACTCATAAATTGCATCCGGATTCGCCCCTCATTCCAGGCCTTCCCATCCCGACCCCGAGTCCCGGGAAGGTGCAAACTCTGTCCGGCACTCAAGCTTGGGCATTTGACGTTGAAGAAGAAAGTCACGATATTACCGACTCTCAAGCCCGAGGCCCGCTCCCCGCAGCACTCAAAAGCTCTCAGTCCGAACTCCATGCGAAGCCGACTGCGGATTCAATGCCACTCATTCAATATAACCAGCCATCTTCTCCCACTCCACCGTTAGTACCGAAACGGCTGAGTAATGTCAACCCTTTTGCCGGTCTGGTGGATTCATTCTCATCACAACCTTTCATTTCCAATCGATCTACGGCTTCATCGTCCTCCCCTCCTCTTACGCCTTCTTTTCCGCCAGGCATTGAGCTTGTATCCCTAAAACCGACGACCGGCCAATCGACCCCGAATCTTCTTGACCTCGATGTTCCGCCAGATTACGAGAATAAAACTACGTCAGCCACAAAGTCGACGCGGAGGGTCACCTTTGTTGATCCCCTCGTCACCGCAGAAATTGGCGTGGCACCAACACACGACATACACATGGAAACAGTGATCGATCCGGCTGAGTCTGTTTCAGACCCATTCGATGATTCACATGCGATAACTCTTGCCACTGGTCTTGATGATGCATGGAACTCTGACGCTGTGCCTTCTGTTGAGATTTCACATCAACCACCCGCGGAACTGCCGCTTCAGTCCTCAGAACACGTGCCTGCCGTTCCCATTCCAGTATCACCTTCCCTTCTCCCTTCCAAAGAGCCTGTGAAAGTCGAGAAGCTTCCACTAGCCGAGCCCGAACCGCTCACTGTTTCCCGATCATTATCTGCCGCTGCACTTCCTGGTGGAGCTAAAGATGAGGATTCCAATTTGGAGCAACAGGAAGCGGGGAATGACTTGATGTCTTTTGACCATGCAGGACCTGCTCCGATTGACCAGGCTGGCAAACATTGTTCGGGGCCTGTCGTAGAACTGGGGATTGACATGCGTGAGATGGACCCTGCAGACACGTGGTTTACTGAGGAACCGACTGCAGTATGGGATGTCAACTGGACTAGCGACAAGGATATATTGTTGGACTTGAAGCCTGAGGAAGTGGAGGATAGAGAGAGATATGCATCACAGGAGGAGCGTATCAACGTCCTCGACGAACTTCTGGCTGGTACTAGCGAACCTATCGAGCTTCATGTCTTCGAAGAAAGGGAAATGACTGGAGATACCGTATCTGAACAGCCTCAAGGCTCTAACTCCTCAGCACAAGCATCTTACAGTAATGACAATAACGACGTTCACGAACCCATCGTCCCCTACAGTAATATTCAAACTGCAATAGTCCTTGCGGAAACTTCGCTCCCTTCGTTACATACCACACCCAGCACGCCCTTATCTGAACTTGTCTCTCTGATCTCTGTTGCCTCTTCACCGATTGTGGAAGAGTATGCTGATCCGGACATCATGCCTCTTCCAGACTTACCGCCTCTATCTGTTGCCCCTACGCCTATTTCCCCCGTGCCAGTCAAGGCACAGCCTCCTTCAGTCCATCAAGCCCAGATGCCTACTCCTCCCGCCTCACCTCCACCACCGTTTAACTCTACAGCGCGACCATCATCGTCGCTGAGAGTCACCGATTCACCTGCTTTTGGGCTACCCGCTGCTGGAACAAATCCTCCTGTGTCAGAGGTGGGCGCTATCACAAAGCATTTCGTTGAGGTGGAAAACAAGGCAAATGAGGCTGATTGCGCGCTGGTGATCGACAGTGTGGTGAAGGAAGACAGCGTGGTCAAGGCCATTGAGCCGCCAACTAATGAGCTGCCTCTGGAGTTGAAAGAGGATGTCACGATGACAGAGCCTCAGCTAGGGTCTGCATCAATTCCAGGATGCTTTCCTACATCACCTCAGGCTCCAGAAGCTCCATCTGCAAACATTGCATCTTCCCCCCCGGCCTCGCTGACAACAAACACCCTTCAAGCTCAGGCCGCAAATCCGGCTTCTAACCGTATTCGCGCGCTAAAATCTGTGATAGACATCGTACTTACTATGCAACTCCGTCCTGGGTTGGGTGCTGGCGCGGACCCAGCGTGGATGGTCCGGTTCTTGATGACCGTGTTTGGATGGTTTGCTATTCTCGTCAGCGGAGACCTCCAGTCGTAAATCCGACTCCCAGACCGATTACCCAACATAAGCTGGCCTTTATGCCTATGGTGTGTTCTATCCCACGCCGTGCCCCCACTTCCCACTTTACAGCATCCTTTACAACATCGCTATAATTATTGTACGTACATCCCGCATTATGATATCCACTGGCGTACTATTGCACATATGTATCTATCTCTGCAGCGCAGACATTGGGATGGAATATTGCAATCGTATCGACTAATTTACCCTGCTACATCGACTTACGCTATACCTACCATGCATTTTACCCACCTTGACGCTAATATGTATCCGCTGGAACAATGATGGCATTCCGACATACTTAGGCGGACATCATGAATAGTTTGAAGCACCGGCAGCTAGACACGGGTAATATGCAATCGACCGCGTCTTCATGCACTACCCGACTCAATTATACTCAACCTCTCATGACCCTAATTAATGCTGTCATTGGATGACGATGACATAAGAATGGAACATGCGGCACTGGTCAAATGGAGGTTAGGTAGCGACATCAAGAATCGCCTTTATATATTGAGAATAAGTATACTCCAGCCTTCAAGAATACCTTCAAGGTGAAATGTAAGTATTGGCGACGTACCCTCAGTCTCCTATGAGTGACTGAGGGTCCTTGCTATGATTGGTCCATATATATATGCGTGAGTGGACAATGGGGTCATAGTCCGTCAATGTGTGATATGTGGCAATAATGAAGTGGCCACCAATGTGATATGTTCGATGGATGATAATGACGTCGTGGTTGATGGTGTTTTGACGGACCTACTATGTAACACTCTCTTCAATTACTTGATGTTTCTAGCGAGGTATCATATTGAACTCATAGATGATAAGTTCTCTTGCGATATAGAACCATATGATTGTCTCCCCATTATCTAGATGGTATAACATTCTCGGACACAAATACGACTCGGACTTGATGCCTATCATCAGAAACTGTAGCTCCAGCATATCTTTGATTAGGACTCGTGATTATGAGGGTACAAGTACATTAAAATTACTCCTTGGGCCAAGAGGTTCAACCCCATATTTGGACAAGCACTAGGGTTGGTGATGAAAAGGAGAGTGATCGGAAAAGAGGGAAAGATGGGGGCAAGGAATCGATATTTCAATCCCTAAGGGACGAGCATACGCTGTTTCTTTCTCGACGATAGCTTTAAAAGTCATTGATCACGCTGTGTGCATTCTTTTCTCAGAGAAGCAAAAGGAACCAGGAAACTCAGAAGAAAGGTTTGGCTACTCAACAACGTATCAACTCTGCTGCAAAACGCCGTATCAAATTTTCAGAGGGAGACACATCTGAATGTTCATGCATTTCCCGGCATTAGCACAGTTATATTCTTTTCTAACTCTGCCCACTCCCTCCGGGCAACCTCTGCTCGCCGCAGAGAGCGAGGTTCGAAGATGACTGGGAAACTGAACGGCGCGTTAGAAAACTACGTATCCAGCAAATTGATGATATGAATATATTGATCAACGTGAATATCGTAATAAGGAGATGGATAACTCACGTCTCCGCAAAATGACGCATCACTGTCGCCGTACTTGAATGGCAGACCAGTATTTGGATCAACTCCATTGGTAGCACGGATATTGAATGTCCATAGCATCGTGACAATATTTATCCACATAGATCGCTCGGCGAACGGAATACCCGGACAAACTGTAAAGGCTCGTAAGACACTAGTGCTAAATTAAATCGAGATGGGGATACTAACCACGTCTGCCAAAGCCAAAGGCGCTTGTCTCGTAATTTGGCTTCAGCTTACCTTCAGAGTCGAGATACCGTTCTGGCATGAATCGATCCTGATCCTCGACTTTTGACTGGTCATGCTCAATTGCCCTGATGATGTTAGCTTATTTTATATCACTTGCAAGCAACTATCGATTAGCTTTCTTACCATGTAACTGCAAAGATTAAGCTACCCTTAGGAACAGAATACCTTTTGTCGTTATGTTCAATCGTGTCCTCAGAAGTTGACAGATGGGGTACGCCAAGTCGAACTAAACTCACAAGTCAGTCTCAACATGCATTTTCGAGATGTATTGTGCATGCCTGCAGGGCGCCAACGGATAGTCTCTGTCAAGATATCGATATAAGGTGATGCCCAAGATACCAGAGTAGCCAAGAACTTACCCCGAACAATCGCCTCTATATAGGGAAGGAAGGGTCGATCTTTGAATGACGGTAAGCGATCAGGCCCTACGACACTGTCAATCTCTCTTTGTGCTACGATAATCCAATCAGGATAACGGATGCAAGCGAGGACAAAGGTCTTGAGGGATGTTGAGGTCTGACATTAAAGAAAATAAGAAACAATAGCATCATAGAATGTCTACAAAGTGTCTACCGTTTCAATGGCGCCCTATATTGATGTTAGCTGCATGATAAGACATGGTTCAAACAAGTCCTGCTTACCGCAGCAAATTGTCTCATCAGGCGACGCTGATCTCCTTCAGGTTTGTTGTTATCCACGAAAGTGGAAGCCCATCTGACGGTTAATCGTTGAAATGATTAGAGCAAGAGGATAAAGGACCTACGTATCCATGCCAGCAGCATTGCACCTTATCGCATGGTCAATGAATTTATCGTAAAGTGTATCCATTCGTTCTTGATATGACCGAGCACGTTTCCGCCATGGCATCGGACCAGGTAACAAGTCCAGGAATGGGAAAAAGTTAGTGATACTGGCAGTAGGAGACCCGAGGTCGACTATCTCAGCAAGGGTCTACTGACAAATGATGGGTCAGACGGTCTACAGGCAAGGCTACATCGTACTCACGGAAATAACCTCTCTAAGTTCAGGTTCATGCCCTGTTGGACATTGAAAGCCAAATGCTGCTGTAAGTACGGTACTTGATACAACTCTGAGAAGTTCAAAGAAGTTTAGAAACCTGCCAGAGGAACAAACACCTACCTTTCAATGTGGTGATACCAATTTTTGCCGCCGTCATGGAGCAGATGCCGTACATTTAGCACGGCCTCAAATTCTTGAAGCAGTTCTGTCTTCCCAGCTCGTACAACGGACATGACCTGGTTTGTAAGTTTGCGGCCTATCGAATACTCATCGCTTAGAGCCCACATATCGTTCAAAGGATCGACGTGTTTGCGCTGAATGGTGACGCCATGCATCAGGAGCTATTATGCATGTAAGGGAAAAGGACTGACGACATAAAAGAGTTTTGGTCGCGATGAATTCTTGGCCGAGTGCTTTTCGAGCAGGGTCTTTGCCATTTCCATATTCCCAATCAAAATAACGGTCTACCGAGATGTGCCAGTTTAAACAATGGCGGGTTTACACAGAGAACGAGATCTTACAAAGCCCGCCAAGTTCAATGACACAATACCCCCATATTGTTCGAGGAGGGTCCTGAAATAGGTTGCAAGATGCTGTGGCCCCCAAATGAGATCCTGTTCAGCTTCAGTGAGAACATGGAGCGTACCTTTCTGGGTACTTGTAAAAGATTGCCTAGAAGCGGTATTCCAGTCGGGCCCGGGGGTAAGATACGGTCACACTTAGATTTACGCCGTGTATACAGCCCGAGACCAACGAGAATTATACTGATAGTTGCAGCAGTCAGTCGACTGATGCTAGATAGCATTCTGAAGGAATAAACGCAGCCTAAAAATGGGGTGTCACGGTCGAGAGGATCCAGCACAACGAACCATAGGTATATGTATTCTGCCTGATAGAACCGTGATGTCTTTACCAAAAGCAAGAAGAAGAGATATCGAGACCTACCCACTAGTTCAGAGGACCGCAACTGTATACATGTGTTCAGATACGTGTTCCAATTCTCGGGACGCCAACACGATAATGTATTTCAAGGGTGCAGAAGCTGTCGGGATTCGACTCGGATTCAAAAAATCGACTTTAATTCTGTGAAACTTCCATGCTTACATGTTGCGGCAAAGCTAATGCTGCCCAACAAGAAAGATAAGACACTTCTCTTGTCGTCTTTCATTGAAAGATTCCCGCGTCTCATTCAAATCTTCAGGATCAGCAAGCGCGTTGATTCTAAATGATAAACATTATGGGATCAGCGAGTGATTAGTATGATATAAATTAGCCGAATACTACTCCACAAGTCCTTTCCGCGCGCCTGTCCTGGAACTCAAGGCTTTCAATGAAGTTCGATTGAGGCCAGACAAGTTGTTGAACGTTGAAACTTTTGCACAACAGCGACAAACCATCATTCCGACATGACGCATCTTTGGCGTCGCTGACTGAGCCCCAGTGAGAAGTCCGGTATTTGGGTTCCATTACCTTCCATTGTGAGATGTCGTAGCATAAAATAATATTTGCCCGA
>JABAJZ010007000.1:0-16751 GCA_018857265.1 Termitomyces sp. T32_za158 | reverse complement strand
GTGTATCTAGCTACATCCAGTCTGCTACCGTAAGGCCTTGCTTTGGAAGAAGCCCCCGAGGTCAGCGGGACCTGACAGTTTCTATACTTAATGTAGAGATGAAATATGAGCCAATGGAGAAGCAACAGCTTTGTTATTTCCATTGGTTAGACTTCCGTTGTTGCACTGCACTCCATTCCAAAATCGTCGTCCGTTGCCAAGAACCGCTGGACGGAAAGCACACAATAGAACGGATTCTAAATCCACAAAAGATTCAATAGCAATAGGTTACGCTTTTTCCGTACACCACTACACATCTTATGGTTTGCATGGAGCTGTATGTGATGTAACAATGTGGACTTCCATTACACTGCAGCGGACTCCACTGGACATGTATGACATGTTACAGGATGTGTTCCATTACAATGTAGGACATGTACATTTGTTATGTCATGCCCTGTCTGGTGCACCTGGGGCATGACTCAATCCTGCAAGGCCACTGGTCGTGGGGCCCACCTTTCTTGTGCCTGCTGGAATGATTGGATCCAGGTAATCCAGCAGCTCCAGTTTGTCCCTCATTAACAGGACTTCTGCTGATCTAGCGACAATTCTAACATCAGCACCTCTGGCACCTTTGGCTCTTTGGCGGCCAGCATGTTGATTACTGTTGGCTGCAACGACACAGCCGGAGGCTGCGCTTGGCATGACTGACATGGACAAGGTAGACATGGAAATAGGCTGCACCAGCATGACCGATAACAACAAAGTGGATGTGGCAGGAGGCCGTGCTGGCATAAATGATCAAGGTGATGCCACTGGTGGGGCCGCAGCATCGACCATCTGCAATGAGAACAGTTTAACCCATTTGGGTTTGCCGCTTGCCTCCTCCTGGGTTGGTAGCTTGCACTTTGCAGTGCAATTGATCTGTTCCTGTGCCATGATGTGCTGCCTCCACATCAACTTGTTTCTGATCAAGCAATCCCTCCATTACCATAACTGCAAGATTGTCTTGCAAAGATGGCGCAGTTGGGGGCACTGGTTGGCTTGCAACCTCCAGCTGCTGCAACAGCTCATCAGTGCCCATTTTGGTTTGCGCTTGGGGCACATATTATCTCCCCACAGGTGGCACCACATCACTTCCCCCCCTTCCAGAGCTCTGTGAGCTCTGTCCTGGCTTAGGAGGGCCCCTTGAGGCCATCTTACTACTGAGTCTACACATCAGCGGACATGTCAAGACAAAGAAAACACAAAAGAAAGAAAAAAATCAACAAAGTCTGCAGGTGGACAAACAAATGCAAAGTTCCAGCCACACGGCATGCAGCACCAGAATTTGCCATGGTCAACAAGACCACACTATGCAGCCACCATTTGGACTCAGCCAAATTGTGGCCTCCATGCACTCTAGGCATGTCATGCTAGGTGACAAGGGCACTTAACACCCTGCAACTCCAAATACCTATGGCGCTTAACACCCTGCAACTCCAAATACCTATCCATTGCTGCAAGTGATTTACAATTTTCAAGGAGCTCCCATGTGGTGTCCCCCAAGCTCCATTGCACCTCACACTCAAGGTGTCCTGATTGTGTTCATCGATGGCCTATAAGGTCATCCACAAACCATTCTTGATCATTGGCAGTTCCTATCTGAGAATGAGTGCAAGGACAAGGTTGAACTTTGCCCACAGAAGAAGCCAAAGAAACTATAGCAAGAAGGCACTGAATGCTCACAATAAACACAAAAGAGAACAACAGTAAAGGATTGTGCAAGAAGATAACCAGAACACAAAGTAAAGTTGAACTAAAGGATGCACAAGTGTCCCAATGGTAGTTACAATACAAGAAGTCCAAATGATTGTGACTGTCGTCGGCTAACACCGATTAGATGCTCCCCTCAGTCCTTGCTTCCCGTAACCCCCTGGCGTGCATTGGGCGTCGTGAAATGTGGCTTTTCTTTACGGTATTGAGGTAGGTCTTAGCCTATGGGTTTCGGCTTTTGGTTATTCATGCTTGCTTACAGTTTCCAGCAATTTTATGCATGTTTATTTAGACCAAAATATATCATATATTCCTCAGTTTAGTCTTCATCAAGACTCCCGTCGTATCAATAGTATGTTAGCATATGAGTTAGATGCTTTAATATAAGTGTTACACACCTCAGAAGCATCCAAAAATGGTGGTAAGCGACTGAGGTGTGACGGTACAAAAATTGTATATGAGTAAGAAAGAATATAAAAGGAAATAACGATCAGAGGGAAGGTATTCGTAGGCTTAGAATCCTAGTATCAACACCTTCATTCAGTGGAAGTCAGAAAGAAAAACAAAACATTGGTGTTATTGTACTCTATGATCCTCGTTCTGTGGTTGCACCAAGAATCTATGCGTGTAACTCCTACATCCAACCTGAGCCTGGAAACGGCTACTTTCCTGTATGAACGATCTACCGATGTTATCTTATCCTCTTTAGACGATGTCTCCCACCTCACTGCACCTATATCTGCACCCGCACTGGGGGTTTCTCGTTCTCTCTGGTTGGTTCTAGCATGGTGGACTAGTTGTACGCATCGGGGTCCGGGGAGCGATGTTTAGAACGATTTCATATGGACCAATAGTTGCACATGTCGCGCGGTAGTTATGGATAATCGTCCACGCTGAACAGACAGAATGAGCGGCAAAGCGCTAAACCTCTCACGATCTGAAGGAAGCCGAGAACGGCAGCCTTGACCGGTTGACCACTGACAGTGAGACAGTCAGCAGTGATGATGGGAAGCTGCCAGATGACATTCCGACTCTTAGTTTCGTTGCTTTGCAGCCCTTTTGACTCCAAAGGGACTTACAGTGCGAGGTAAGCCAAAAGGCGAAATCGCACTCATCTGTCCTTTTTTGTGGGAACCTCCACAAAAGATTGAATGTGTTTCGTGTACTGAGCAAACAATTAGATGAATTTTCGTGTCCGACGATGACAACGGAAGCTTGTGCATTCAAGTATAATTATCATCTTGACAGGCGTGGAATGTTTCCGAGCTATTGCAACCGGGCCGTAAGACCAATCAACTCACCATCATTGATAATTGGCCACGACTGCTCTCTTACTTCCTCCCACCATGTTCAATCGTAAGAAATCCAGATATCTTTCGGTCAAGACAGAATTGAAAAAGTTGAAAAACCAATTCTCTTTTGGAAGTCGTTCTCCATCTCCTACCCCTTCAGGAGACAGTGCAGATGATACAGGGCCACAGAGGATGGAAGCACTGAACGCTACCGCGTCTAACGCAACTCTAGCTTCTGCAAATAATAACTTGTCTCGCGGAACAGGAGACGTCCCTAGTGACCAGGCTCCAGCTAGAGTCAGCTCTGTAGGTCAAGGTGAGCACATTAAATTTCCTTTACAATGGCAAAGTAGTAATCGACTGCTTTCTTTTCCTATGTAGAAAACTCCGGCATGAAGATTGCTTGGCATGGCGTACAGATGTTACTTAAGAAATTTGAGAAGGTATTGGATGGTACTCCTCTCAAGAGTCCGGTCAATGCTGTCAACATTCTCATTGACCTGGGCAATGTATGTTGATTGTTCTGTGCTTCCTTCCATCAATTTACATGTCTGTCAGGCTATTGTTGACAACAAAGATGCATTGCAGGAGCTCTTTTCTCAGACTAGATCACGCCTTGAGATTGTCAATTCAGCATTGATGGAGATCGGGGAAGAAGAAACCAATTTCAGATTGAAAGCTGAGGCCTTTGCACAGTAAGAGTACCAGTTTTGATTGCAGAAACAAATACTTGATCGTGCACAGATTATTCATTCACAAGATCCTTGAGCTTAAGTCAATGTCAGAGAGGTCAAATTGGAAACTTACATTCGAGAGTGATGAAGACAAGACAAGAATTAAAAACATTCTCGAGGAGATTAATGAAGAAACAACAACATTTGTTGTATGTGTGACTTTTATATCTAAACATAATAATATTCACAATGCATTACTTTGCTAGCTTTTCATCAACTTCAAGATTGAAAGAAACACAAGTTCTTTGAATACTTCTATTGGTGTATGCTGTTTTCAATATTTATAGAGTAAAACAAACTCATTTCTATTTAGCTGCTCAGACTAGATAAATGGCACACATCAAAGAAAGCTTTATATGATGTGAATCTTCATGATACTAAATTAGCTCGTGTTTCTTGCACCAAAGGAACACGTATAAACATACTTAGTCAGCTATATGACTGGGCTCAGAATTTGTCACCTCAAAGCCCACAAGTATTTTGGCTTACTGGTCATGCTGGTTCTGGAAAGTCAACTATTGCCTATTCAGTAGCTGAGCATTTTGATAATGGCAACAGTGGGCTGGATATCTTGCAAGCTTCTTTTTTTTGTTCTCGACAGTTTGAAGATACAAGGAGTAGGGTTCAAATTATTCCAACATTAGTCTATCAGCTGGCTCACAACTCCAAGTCTTTTGCAAAGTCTCTTCTAAAGCTTGGTAGGCTTGACTCAGTTGACAAACCAAATAAGCAGATGAAAGACCTCCTAGTTGATCCTTGGTGCTCTGCTAGGATAGAATACAAAATTTTACATCCATACTTGGTGGTAATTGATGCACTAGATGAAATACAGAATGCTGAAGGCTCGGAATTCTTCAAAGAGCTTCTTGAAACAATCAAGAATGGTGCTTTGCCTGGTCTCAAATTTCTTGTTACTAGTAGGCCAGATCCAAAAATAGTTGAGCTCTGCAAATCATTCTCATCTGATGCTGTCTGTCACCTTTATAATATTGCTAAACAAGAAGCTGACTCAGATATTCTTACATATCTCAAATCTGAGCTTCCAAAGCTCCAGAATGATCCTGAACTCACCACACTTATGAAACAAGCAAATGGCCTTTTTATATATGCATCAACAGCAGTAAAATATATAAGGCCCAAAACTATCTTAACAGAGGAAGAACAGAAAGACTTGATGAAGAAGTTGATTCTAGTTTCTACTACAAACAAATCTGAATCTTGTGCAAATACAACTAAACAAATTGACATCTTATATAGCCAAATACTTTCTGAAGTATTTGTTGATCTTGACTTTGAACATATTCAAAATCGTTTAAAGATTCTTTGCAACATTCTTTGTGCAGAGGAGCGTATATCTGGTGTTATAGCTGCAGGACTACTGAATTCTAATGACAAACAAGATATGGAAGACTGCTCAAAGACTTTTATAGAAGCACTTCATGCTGTGCTTTATATCAAAGGAGGCAAAGTCTTTTGGTATCATGCATCCTTTCCAGACTTCATCTTTACATCAAAGCGGTTTGGTGTATTTAGTGAGAATAGTCACTTGTTTTGTGACATTGGTGATTCCCATTCTTTTCTTACAAGTCAATGTTTTCAGATAATGAAAGAAAACCTGTGTTTCAATATCTGTAATCATCCATCATCATTTCTGTATGACAAGGAAGTTGACCTTCAAGTTGAGAATAAGATTTTTCCAACTTTGAAATACTGTTGTTTACATTGGGCTAGACATTGGTTGTCTTCCAAGGATAAAACTATACTTGAGAAATCAAACAAATTATGTAAACAAATGAAAAACTTTCTTCTACATCATGTTTTATTCTGGATAG
This sequence comes from Termitomyces sp. T32_za158, assembly GCA_018857265.1. Classification (NCBI taxonomy): domain Eukaryota; kingdom Fungi; phylum Basidiomycota; class Agaricomycetes; order Agaricales; family Lyophyllaceae; genus Termitomyces; species Termitomyces sp. T32_za158. The sequence goes on along the minus strand of JABAJZ010007000.1, from coordinate 11,159 downwards.
AAGTCATGAACTTGCTTAAACTTTCAGGAGAATGCCCAGAGATTTTGCAGCAAGCACAGAAATGTGTTGAAATGATTCATAAGCATGCTCAAAAGTCTTTCAAAAAAGATACTGAACAACTTGTAAAAGACATTGTTGAGGCTGTTGACTTTTCTATGTCTTTTTCAAGCAGTACAACAAAGTTTTCCACACCACACCTATATATTTCAACATTGTCAACTTGGCCTGCAACATCTGAAATATCTAGAAGATGGAAAGAACAACTTTCATCTGTGCCAGTTATCCATGGAACTAAAGGATCGACAAGGTCACTCATTGAAATAAAGCATAAATCTCACATGAAATGTGTGGCATTTTCTTCTGATGCCAAACGCATTGCCTCTGGCTCTGAAGATTGCTCAGTATATATATGGAACTCTTTTACTGGTGCTGAACTTCTACAGCTCAATAGACACACTGCAGAAGTCACTTCTGTTGCATTTTCTCCTGATGGAAACTACATTGTGTCTGGCTCAAGGGATGGATCAGTGTGTGTGTCGAATTCTTATACTGGTGCTAAGCTTCTGGAGTTAAATGTGAATAATGACTGTGTCACTTTTGTTGAATTTTCTCCTGATGGAAACTATATTGTATTTAGCTCATGGAACAAAGCAGTGTGCATATGGAACCCTTTTACACATGCTAAGATCTTGGAGCTCAATACATATTTTGATATGATCACTTCTGTCGCTTTTTCTCCTGATGGAATCTCCATTGCAATTAGCTTATCAGACACATCAGTGAATATATGGGACTCTTCTACTGGTGCTAAACTTCTGCAGCTCAATGGACACACTGATGCAGTGACTTCTGTTGCATTTTCTCCTAATGGCAAATCCATTGTGGCTGGTTCAAAAGACAAATCAGTGCATGTATGGGACTCTTCTACTGGTGCTAACCTTCTGCAGCTCAATGGACACACTGATAGAGTCACTTCCATTGCATTTTCTCCTGATGGAAAATCCATTGGGTCTGGCTCATGGGACAGATCAGTGTGTGTCTGGAACTCTTCAACTGGTGTTAGGCTTTTGCAGCTCAATGGACACAATGATGGAGTGACTTCTATTGCATTTTCTCCTGATGGAAACTCTATTGTTTCTGGCTCATGGGACAGATCAGTGTGTGCATGGAACTCCTCAACCGGTGCTAAGCTTTTGCAGCTCAATGGACACACCGCACATGTCACTTCTGTTGCATTTTCTCCTGATGGAAACTACATTATGTCTGGTTCAGAGGACAAATCAGTGCATGTATGGGACTCTTCTACTGGTGTTAGGCTTTTGCAGCTCAATGGACACACTGATGGAGTGACTTCTGTTGCATTTTCTCCTGATGGAAACTACATTGTGTCTGGCTCATGGGACAGCTCAGTATGTATATGGAACTCTTCAACTGGTCATAAGCTTTTGCAGCTCAATGGACACATGGGTGGAGTGGCTTCTGTTGCATTTTCTCCTGATGGAAAATCCATTGTGTCTGGCTCATGGGACAGATCAGTGTATGTATGGAACTCTCCAACTGGTGATAAGTTTTTGCAGCTAAATGGAGACACTGATGCAGTTACTTCTGTTGCATTTTCTCCTGATGGAAAATATATTGTGTCTGGTTCAAAAGACAAAACAGTGCATATATGGGACTCTTCTACTGGTGCTGAACTTCTGCTGCTTAATGGACACACTGATAGAGTCACTTCTGCTGCATTTTCTCCTGATGGAAAATCCATTGTGTCTGGTTCAGAAGACAACTCAGTGCATATATGGGATTCTTCTACTGGTGCTAACATTTTGCAGCTCAATGGACACACAACACAGGTCACTTCTGTTGCATTTTCTCCTGATGGAAAATCTATTATGTCTTGCTCATGGAACAAATCAGTGCGTATTTGGGACTCTCCCACTCCTGCTAAGATTCTGCAACCCAAAAAGCCTACTTTTGGAAAGTCTTCTGTTACATATTCTCCTGATTGCAACTACATTGTATCCAATTCATCAGGTAATCCAGTGGAGATATGGAACTCTTCAACTGGTGCTGACCTTCTGCAGCTTCCTGGTCTCACTGCATCAGTCAATGCTGTTGCATTTTCTCCTGATGGAAACTACATTGCATCTAGCTCCTCAGATGAATTGTCAAATGGATTAATATGTATATGGAACTCTTCCACTACTGCTGAGCTTCTGCAGCTCAATGGACACACTGCACAGGTCACTTCTGTTGCATTTTCTCCTGATGGAAAATCCATTGCGTCTGGCTCATGGGACCAAACAGTGCATATATGGGATTCTTCTACTGGTGCTAAGCTTTTGCAATTCAATGGACACACTTCAATAGTCACTTCTGTTGCATTTTCTCCTGATGGAAAATCCATTGTGTCTGGTTCAAAAGACAACTCAGTGCATATATGGGAGTCTTCAACTGGTGCTAAGCTTTTGCAGCTTGAGAGACGCACTCATGCAGTGACTTCTGTTGCATTTTCTCCTGATGGAAAATCCATTGTGTTTGGCTCCTGGGACAGATCAGTGTGTGTATGGAACTTTTCCACTGGTGCTAAGCTTATGCAGCTCAATGGCCACACTAAAGTAGTGACTTCTGTTGCATTTTCTCCTGATGGAAGATATATTGTATCTGGTTCAGAAGACAAATCTATGCATATATGGAACTCTTCAACTGGTGATAAGTTTTTGCAGCTCAATGGAGACACTGATGGAGTGACTTCTGTTGCATTTTCTCCTGATGGAAGATATATTGTGTCTGGTTTGAAAGACAAATCAATCCATATATGGGACCCTTTTACTGGTGATAAGCTTTTGCAGCTTAATGGACACACTGGATCTGTCAAATCTGTTGCATTTTCTCCTGATGGAAAATATATTGCGTCTGGCTCACATGACCAATCAGTGCATATATGGCACTTTTCTACTGGTGATAAGCTTCTGCAGCTTAAGGGACACACTAGTTTTGTTGAATCTATTGCATTTTCTCCTGATGGAAACTACATTGTGTCTGGCTCATGGGATGGATCAGTGCGTATTTGGAACTTACCTACTGCTGAACTCCTTTGTCTCTATAAGACTTGTATTCTATCTTTCCCTAGTAGCACATCTTTTTTTCCAAGACTCATAGATGAGTCTGTCCACAATTCCACAAGTTCTACTGATATTGGGCCATGTCACTTAGACCTTCAATTCCCATATCCAACTCCTTCTGGACAATTGGCTTCTAATCAGACGTCAAGGACATCACTTGCTGATTGTTATTGGGATTTTGATGAAGATGGCTGGATTTTTTTGAGTGGCACTCAAAGCACAAAAAAGCTCTTGATGTGGGTTTCATCAGATATTCTTCGTGCTTTGCGCACTCCCTACAATACTTTGATCATCTCCAAAAATGGTGATCTATCACTTGATCTGTCACAAGCCAAGCTAGGAACTGAGTGGGCACAATGTTTTTCTCCTATGCCTCCTGATGATGATGAATGAGCCTCTTGAATTTTCATAAACAAGTGTAAGTCATTTCATGTTCCCTCTCATCATCTCAATAATATACTGACATTTGATATTTCTATATAACTCTTCCCTTGTGCTTTAGCAAAAAGATGGATATTGATTGAATATGTACTTTTTGATTTACTCGTATGATTTGTATACTGTTATGAATTGAATTGTCCCTTCTGCCCAATGATATTCCTCATAAAATTGAAAAGGGCAGCAACTTTTGTCTAGACCTGGTAGGTATGATTCTATTTTATATTTTCTAACACACACACTTTTCATGCAGGAATTTTGTACAATAAATAAGCATGTATGAATATAAATTATATGTGAATGTATACAAATGCAAAGCACACTTGTACAAATGAGTATAGAGAACAGAATCAAAACTGTGATAACAGCCTTGGTCATTAAAGACCTTGCTTTATCTTGATCAGATGCAGGGCCTGGAACAAGATCTGAATTATTCTCAAACACAGACAAAATTGCTTCAAACACAGAGCATGTTTTTAAGGTAGGCTTTGTAATGTATTTAGTTACATAACATAGAATAGTCTTTACAGCAGTACCTGATCTGTAACCAGTTGGGTTACCTGTGCTATAGAATTTGCGCTTATAGCACATATTGTACCATATTTAGCATCTGACATGCGCCCTTGATGCGCATCTGTAGATTATGTAAGGATAACATCTTGTATTCACAACGTATCTAGTCTTAAGCAAAAATTTGATCTGATTCAGCTACTGTGTGAAACATGCAAGATTGTTCTATCTGTAGCCAATAGCTACATTTTTTTGAATCTTCTGCTATCGGCTCCATAGTCTGGGCTCTGGTTACCTTACTAGGCAACACTCATCAAACTTTGCAACTTTTTTTCTGCCACATCGACATCTGGTTTCATGGCTGACTCATCTGAGCAACTGCCAGGTGGCTTCAAACCATCTGAGATGCCTTCAGCATCAAAATACCAGCCCCCACCAAAACAGGATGACAGAGTAGCTCACATTATGAGCAAGAGCTTTGGCATGCCAGGCAGATTATTCATATCACAGATGAAGGCTATTTTGAACCCTGGTCCTAGACCAGGGGACAAATCATTTGCATCTGGGTTGTTGCTACCAGCAACAAACGTACCCTCTTTAATTTACCTGACTTTACCCAATGATACTATGTTTACATCAGATGCATTGGGCAATCCCGTCCAATATGCAGACATGATACAGGGAAGAACCTGTGTGCACAGCACTCCATTTAGGACTGTGAAGCCTGAACATGGGGCCAAGCCGGGACCAGATTTGTTGTCAGACCAGACAACACAATATCAAAGAGCAAGTCCAGCTACAGAGACCGGACTGACTGATCTAGAGAAGGAGAAAGCACCTTTAGCGCCTCCAGTGGTAGAGGAGCATGTAGACAGTGGCAAGGAGCCACCGATGGGGCATAAGGGCCCTAGGGAAGTTTGGGGCTTAGAGCCTGAACTGGACTCCTCTGATGAAGAGGAGGATACAAGGTCGCTATTGACCTTGTCTGTCCAGCTGCAGCTAGTACTAGACTGTTTTCCAATGGTGTCTAAGGAATCAATGCAAAAGCTTTTACAGCTTTACGTAGTAAAGCATTTACAATTATTGGCTGCTAGAGGCCAGCATGTATCTAAGTCGGACTCGACTGAATATATAGAACTATTTACTTGAATGTTTGAGCTCAAGCTCAATGAGTATATCAAGCACAAGCTAGCTCGTGGGACAGCAACATCAACAGCCACACCAGCTGAGTCTGTAGACTACGACGCAGTGTTGCATCAATGCACACCAAACATTGCAGAGGCAAGGGACATTTCCATTGTGCCTCAGCAGGCCAATGAGTCCCAACAGGACTATGGGAGGCGTCAGAATGCCACATGACGACAAGCCAATACGAGCAGAATGCCTCATCAAGCATTATCAGAGGTGGAGACTGCAACATCTCACCATGCTGGAAATGATGAGGCAGACAATCTGCCTGAGATGAGGATAGCATGGCATTGCATCACAATCAAGGAAGAGGAATGCAAAGGAAGCGTTCCAGATGAGCCTGTTACACCGTGACATGTTGCACGGCGAGTCCATCTCATGGACAATTGGAATGAGCACGTAAATTATCAGTGCATTTGCAATCAGGATGTGCGAGAACAGGGTGAGTTGTTGATAGACAACCAAGGTATTGTATTTGAAGGGCATGAAGGTGTTACACCTGTGGATGATATGAGGCAACAGTTTGTTGCAAGGTCTGGAAATGAGGATCACCGGAGTGATTGCAGGCATGGTTATTGTAATAACAAGCAGAAAGACCGAGATTGTTGAGACAATTGTAGACCTCTTGGTTGTTGACCAGAGGGTCCATTACCATGGGCCCCACAAGTGTTGCATCCTGAACATAGGACAGAGGAGCCCCCATATCCAGCAACTAGGGCATGGTCATTGCCCTCACCTCATGATTTGCGTGCGAGCACGCCTGGAATAAATGAAGCAGTCAAGATCCATATGGATCATATGCATGACCGCCTCAACTGACAAGTTGATGACTCTCTTGGAGTCAGGTTCAAGTTTCCTGATGGGGTCAAGCCTTGTCAAGCTGAAGAAAAGCATATCCAAGCGTATGCTGGAGGACATAAGTTCTCCCAGTTAGAAGACTGGGCCATGGATGTCTGCTATCATTTAGCAGCATGCTATTATGGCGGTGATGATATGGACCATGAAACAATGTCAAGAGCCTTAAGTCACACCAGCAGAACCTCATCGGAATATGATTCTAGTCCTACGAGTGTTGTTACAAAAAGCTACCTTATGTGATTAAGATAGGCAGTTTTATATGTAGTATTACATAATATGTATACACTACTATGTACCAGTATTTGGTATGGGCAACCTTGCTGTAGGTTGAGGTTGCATCTACTAAGAGTTGGTGACCTTGCATTGTAAGGTCACATTAAATTAAAAGATAAGTATAGACCTAGATGTGATCTAGGTCTAAGTGGTTACATACCCCCTTGTAGACTGCTTGCAGTCTCAAAGGAGGTGGGAATGATTGATGGGGAGAGCTACTGTCTGTGAAGGTTATGAGTGTCAAAGTTACCTGACCATAGCACATATTAACGTGCTTGCCCAAGTTCTATGCAGAAGGAGGCCAATTCTTCTCACTTTCCTGAAATGCGTCCATATTGAAGTCGATGTTAGCCGACAATGGGGCAGTTGCACTAAGTGTAGGAATGGGCCCACTGGAGTAGTTACAACTACAGTCTTGGGTGGTGGTGGGCCATGTCTGCTGTTGTGCATCCAGAGATGTTGGCAGTTAGGATTCTGGCCGATGGGGTAGTAGAATCCATCTTCCATGTACACACGGCTCAGCGCTTGCTTGCATGATAACAACGCTTGCACTCAAATCATATCATCCTTAGTGGGAGACCTCCACCCATCTCATTGTGGAATTGCAGCAGGCTCCCCATAAATACTAAGCTGGCAGTGGCATTCATTATTGATTTCAATATATGTATCCAGAGAGGCGTTGGCCTCTCAAAAGTGATTCTCAACAAAGACCACGCCAAAGGTATAGGCGTGGTCTATCCATTCTACAGGAATACAATTGGTCAGCAAAACTTGTATCACATCAGCATTGCTGATGTTAGCCGCTACTGCATCATCAAACATTGGGGTCATGAACAACACATTGGTCCATGATAATGGGATGAAGGGGGCCGCCGGGGTAGCCTGGTCATATGCTGCAATGGCCTCCTGGTATAATCCTGGACAAGCCATCACAAATGCAAGTACCCTGGTGAATTTGCTACAGGCACGTCCTTGAGGTGACACACCTCGAGTGATGGCATGGCCCAGTAGTGTATGGAAGTGAATTTGGAAGGCATGGTCCATGGCAATACCCATGACAGCGTTCTGCATGCCTGGGCATGAAAAGTACAGCACATTCTGTGCGAGTTTGTCAAACTCAAAGGAATATTGAATGCCGCAGGAATCAAACCTGGTGAGGGTAAGCACCATCTTGTTGCCATGGTCTTTCCATCATAAATATCCATCTGGAGTGGGTAACACTGCTAAGTCCATTTGTCAATCATTGAGATCCAGAGGAGGCGGAATATTCTCAAATTCTGAATGGACGGATGGCTGACATATGCAATTTGCTGCAACTCGTGCAACAAGTAGTATGCATCTATACAAATTGCCATCGCCTTCATCCTATTCTTGGTTAGGACAAGCAACTTCCGCGCCTCCTGAGGATTCATAGGAAATCCTTGGGGTGCAACCTTTGTTAATGTGATCAAGGTATGATTATACCTCGTCCCTGTTGATTCTTCATGCAATTTTGCGTTCATGGCCTTGTCCCCAACAAACACTGTGTTTTATATAGCGGAGTAGAAAAAATGGCGGTCCAATGCACCACCATAAAAGAAATTGGACTGTTCAATATGCTGTCCTTCTCTGAACACTCCCAGTCCATCTGGGATGCACTCGGTGGCCTGCTTGGTTCAATCTTGGTCTATTTTGGCTTGCTTATCCTCTGCAGCCTTCTTCCTTGCTGCAGCTTTACGATTCCAGTTCAGCCTCAGATTTTTCTGGGCCAGGGTCTCATTGTCTGAGGGGGTGTCCTCAGCACTGGGTCCATAGTCACTTGCATTGCCATCATCTGTTAGTCCCAGCAAAGCAAGAGTGGAGAGGTGATTTTCCACCTCATCTTCAGTTCAATTGTCCCTAGGGAGGGTGGGCTCCATGTATGAGGGGCAAGGTGCCTTATATTCTACCTCAGGCAAGAGAAACCACTGCACTCTTTGGCACATCCAGCTGAAACAAGCGCAATGCGACTTGTAATGCGCTCTTGTTCTTCCCCTGGCCTTTTGTCATGCCAGGCACATGCATTGATGAGGACAATCCTCGGCCTTCCTCCTCCACTACCATCTTATCATCTACTTCCTGAGCCTCTGGTCTGGGAGTGACTTCCCCTGCCTCTCTCTGAAGCAGAGGTGTGGTTGACACCTGTGCACTCTTCCCACTCATCACCTGCCTTTCTTCTTTTGCAGATGCAACATTATCACTGGGCCTGAGGTGCTTGGCCTAAAGCAGTCCTTCTGGTGTGGTTGCCCGACGTTTGAGGGCAGTAGCAAACATCTTGATTGTATTATTGTTCCACTGATGCAGCATCACCATTTCATCCAGGAGCCTGCTGATCACCACCTGCGCCACCGGGTCCCTCAGAAATGACAATTTGGGTGGCACCTGCTGTCCCACTGACACCAGTCGCCTCCACACATGTTTGGACTGAGGGTCCATTGGTCCCTCAGTATCCTCTCTACCTTTTCCTTTATTGCCCACAACAACTTGTTGTGGTGATGGCATCCTCTTCCTGGGCACAGGCAATTGTGGTCGTGGAGTGCGAGGTCCATATGGACCTTGCTCCACTGGCTGGTTGCGCTCCTCCTTTGCTGTCCACTCCTCCCTACATTGCCAATAACTGTCCCTGCTATCATGGAGTCTCCATGGTGGCAACCTCCTTCTCTCTCTTGGCCCAGGCAACTCCCTCTCCTCACGTTGGCTGGCTTCCATGTAGCTTGTGCCTACCCGCTCTTGCCAAGGTGCCATCACCTCACCTCTCATCTTCTGCTTTCCTATATCTTCATCCACATCCATAGGTCCCACCTGTGGCACAGTTAGCCCGTTTTCAGTCAAGGAAGTGCTACTTGCATACTGCATTGGCTGCATCATCATGCTCCATGGATACGGCATCTGTCCCGCTAGTTGCTGCCCAGGTGCCACCGCACCTGGATAAAAAGGCATCGGATAGAATGGTGGGTAGAACGGCGGGGCGGCTTGTCCAAATTGGGCTGAACTCTGCCCAAATGGGGGCATAGTAGAGTAACCCACAGTTGCCAACCCCAAGCTCATACAAATCTGCTCCCCCCCCCCTGATCAGAACCCTGTGGGGTCTGTTGCAAAGTGGGCTGGGGTTGACCTGCAAACAGGTACGACATCTGCAGATGTGGTATATTATGACACAAATGACAAAAAACACTGACAGAAAGAAAAAAAAACAACTTGGCCTAATCAGGTTACATAACCTGATCCGCATGCCGTGGTCCAACAGACCCAATCACTGGCACCGGCTGATCTCATCAGACCAGCACACCTAGGCATGTCAGCCCCTAGATAATTGACTTAGGCATGTTACACCTTGTAATTCCAAATAGTGATCCAATGCCACAAGCTTTGCGCATGTTCTCAACAACTCCCACGTTGTATCCCCTGCACTCCACTGCACCTTGAACTTGAGGTCCATCCCTTCCATCCCTGCTCATTGATGTCCCATCAGCTCTTTGACAAACCATTCCTGTTTGTCGGCTGCACCAAGGTTGTATGCCTTGGGTGTCACCTGATTAAGAAATAGTGCATCATTGCTGGCCTTGTATGGCCTGAGAAGGGAGACATGGAACTTTGAGACAATTCTCCTGGCCTGCAGTGCTGGCAGTAGCTCCAGCACATAGTTTGATATTGCTGGCTCAGCCTTCAGTATCTTGTAAGGACCCACGAACTTTGGGCACAGCTTGCTGGCCTGTCCCTTGGGAAGTTTCAAGTTTTCCGTAGACAGGTATACCAGCAAACCCTGAACCAGTTCAGGGTCCTCACTTCAATGTTCATTTGCATAACACGTCTGAAATACCTGAGCTGCAATGATTGCATCATGAGCATTGGCCAAATTTTCTAATGCTTGCCTAGCAAAGTCCCTCACTCCTTTGTGAACAATGTCATCACTCCTCAACTCCCAAATCATGAAAGGCATATAGCCTGCATTCAGCTCAAATGGTGTGTACTTTGTCATTTCTAATACACTAGCATTGATTGCAAACTCGGTCAGCGGTGTCTTGTCAACCCAGTCTCATTGGTCAGGCCAGACCACCATCCTGAATATCTGAGCCACACTGCGGTTGGCATGTTCCATCTGGCTGTCCGTTTGAGGATGAAATGATGTGGACATGAGTAGTTTAGCACCTAGTAACTAGTGCAGCTTGTGCCACCAGTGCAACGTAAATTTGGAGTCTGAGACTCCAGTAGCAGAATGAGGGGTATTAATTACGCTCGGCCTTGAAGGTCTTCTTGGGGTAAACATTGGGTCTCTGGGTCAGGGCATCAGGCTTGGCTCCAAGTCATCCCGGGCAGTAATGGATGGTGAAGTCATATTCAGAAAGAATCTCGGACCAACAGGCTTGGCAACGGCTGAGTTGCTTAGTCATGGTGAAGTATTGGAGGTTGTTGTGGTCCGAGTAAACTTGGATACGGTGCTGGGCTCCTTCAAGGTAGGTGTGCCACTGCTTAAAGGCTTCAACAATTGTGAGGAGTTCCTTGTCATAGATGTCGTAGTTGAGTTCTGCGTCGATCATAGACTGGGTGTAGAAGGCAATGGGGTGTAGGGAACTGTTATCGCCAGGGTCCATCTGCAAGAGTATACCGGCAATGGCGTAGTCTGGGGTGTTGCATTTGAGCACAATTAGCTCTGGGTCAAAGTGCCAGAGGACCGGGGCAGCAGTGAAGGCCTTCTTGAGGAGCTCAAAGACGCTTTGGCACTTACTGTCCCAGTCCCATGAGGTTTCCTTC